>JAXGGA010008274.1:0-57864 GCA_038373865.1 Uloborus plumipes
GCGATTCATTTATTCGCGGTTGGTGAATAAGAATGGCGGATTATCTTAGATCGCGCGATTCTTCTATCCGCGGATTCTCCCGCAGATAATCCGTGATGGTGAATATGGCTGTCAGCCTTATTCACAATCACGAATTGGCTGCGGAATAATCCCAGGATTGATCTATCGTCTGTTGCGGATCAGGCCACCGTTCTTATTCACCAACCTCGGATAGATGAATCGAGAGATTTTCTAGACACAGATGTAAAAGCTTCTCTCATTGGCGGCTTTTGATCAGGTGACGTTGACGACATTCCCATGATTCCTAGTCGCCCATCATGGCCGCCAATGTTTTCCGGAAGCTGACAGATCTTTGTTATTTTTTATATTTTTTTCTAACCATCAGAGCTTTCCACAACTTATGTATGTTATATATCTTGGCAAACTGCATCTTCAAAAAAAATTTCATTGAAAAATATTAATTTTAAGGTACTTAAATCCATTAAAAACTCACTGTAAGTGAGAAATTTCAACAGCGTCCATCTTGGGCCACCAAGAATCTATTCAGTTCTTAAAAATGTTTCTGAATTTTTCTACCGTTGTTATCACGCTACTTTTTCGTCCTAAGATGCATATTACAGGCTATTTTCACAAGAAAAGTAAGGAATCAGAGGGATATTTCGAAATAAAAACATCATATCCGCCATGTTTGTCTTTTCCTACATGTAAAACGTGTGGTAGAGAGTATAATCGCGGAATTAAACCGCCAATATTGGCGGCTCAGATTCGAGGCTATATTTCGCTGTTTGTAGGCAGGAATAATCTTCCTTTTGCGATTGTGAATAACGATTTCGTGCGAATCCTGGGATAATCTTCAACAGTGGCAACATTGAAGGATTATTCGTGTTTGTGAATAACGGTGTAAGTCATCAATCAGCCAGACGGTTTTACCGTTAGCGCTATTCGAACGCAAGCTAAAGGCACGCGGTTAGTCCCCGGAACAAGTGGTGTAACTGGTAGCTCTATTCGAACACTGATTTCCTCGTAACTGTACCGGTATTTCATCATCAGTTTTCAGTTGTTGTTGATTGGTTATATGTTGTCACTTTAAAAAATGTGTATAACAGAGTGGAAGTGATTTTACATATTTGTCGCTTCATGGGACAAGAAAATATACAATGTGAGTTTTTATGCCTTGAGGAAAAGAAAGTGTTTTTTGTTAAATCTCATTTTTCGTTTTGATAATTTGTTGTTACTGTTTTTAGAATTATCTGAAAGGAAACTAGAAACTATTTCCTCTAATCTTGTACCCACTAAATGCATTTCGGATTTGTTTTCGGTAATTATCTTGCATTAATGCATGCAAACTCTACGAGAACAAAATGCATAAAATTGTTGTCTGCTGGGAATTGTGTTTTACGAGCCATTGATATAACCCGTGTAATTTATAAAATTATATACAGGGTCTGATAAATCCCGGGCGACGAACCCTTTGCTACTAGTTTTTTAAGAAAAACGATCTTTCATAAGCATGCTACACTACATTTTTCGCATAAACCTTGAGAAATAACGGATCCTATGATTTTGCACTATTTGTTGGTCTCTGTATAATCTACACTTTCATTTCAAGTTCACTTGACCGTTGGTTTGAGCGTGTGAACCTTGCTTCTTTTTTATGCACTGATGAAGAGGATTGTATTTTTTAGCTTCGAAACAGCTGCTTGCCCAGTTTAACTCATTTAAAATGTTTTTTATTGTACGATTATACATATTATCTCAACTGACTAATTTCATAATACAAAGTTTTCAACTTTGTTTGCTAGCATGAGTTTGTTACATTTATAAAGAATCTTCTGCATTTGCTTGTGTTAATGTAAATTGTTTGTATTTAATGTTTTGTTTATCCTGGCCTCGGGTGAATACTCAAAAACAGTCACCTACCCACGGGGTATTTGCATGATCCACATCACAAGTCATAGAAACTGCAAATGTTGAGACTAACATTCCTGAGTTCCATCATTTTTCATACTTTTCAGAAAATTCTGAACTTTTCTTCCTGCTTTTTCTTCTGCGAGACAATTTCCAGAAAATACATACTCGAGTTAGGCAGTATTTTTGCTCATCCACTACTTCGAAGGCCTTTCTTAATAAAGATAAAAATCCTTTTGTATACATATAGCCTAGCTTATGTATACATACATTGTCTAGCCATCAGTGGCATGGCTAGGCGTTTGCAGGAGTGGTTCTAGCCAGGGAGCGGCATTTTGACCGATTTTAAACGCTGTTTGTGCTTCGATGGCTCAGTTATAGAAAGTTCAAAAAAAAAAAAAAAAATCATAAATTATTTTTTAATGAGTTTCAATTTTGTATTTTAGAATTTTTTCTATTTTATATGTACTTTAATGAAGTGCTCTCACTGCTAAACTATTGCTATATATATTACTACAATATGTATAGCACTAATTTGTTCTTTATACTCATGGGTCCAGCTGACGCGCTATAGCGCGTAAAATACTCGGATTTCAAGAAAAGGACTTGCGCTATTTCCCTTGGCGGCAATTAGTTTCAAATTTCTCAGAAGAAAAATCAGAGGAGTTAACTCTTTTCTTTAAAAGATTCTTTTACATACATCCGGCCGAGTTAACTAGCTGTTAAATAGCTTCATAGTTATCTTTATCAATGCAAGCTAAATGCTCTATTGATCAAGACGGTCCGCTTCCGCTCGCTTGGACTCTTAACGCATTAAAACATCACAAAGAAGTTCCTTAAAGGAGGAAAAACTTAAGAATTTAATGATGATATCTTTAAATGAATCAAAAAGCATTATTGAAAAAGCAAACATTTTTTTTAAAGAAAAATCAGTTTGGTGAATCGCAATTTTAATTTATATTTAGAAAGAGAATATTTCCTTCTTAATTTTAAATGTTTAACCTGATGAATGTTTTAATTTTTTAATAATACATATTAGGGTGGAGCGAAAAAAACAAAGTTTTTATTTTCGAATCGTAATAGTGAGGAAAAGTTGTGATTGGTGAAGACTTACAAAATAAAACTAAAATTTTTGAAATCGGATAATAATTTCCGATCCTGCAACGAGCCTGAAATTTTGAAAAAATGAAAATTTTCATGTGTTTTTAGTGATTTAAAATTTTTGCTTCAATGTTTTATTTTAATGCTCTTGGACGGAAAAGTTATGATTGGTGAAGCCTTCTGAAATTTTAAAAAATATATTGAGATCGAATAAAACCTTCTGATCCAGGAACAAGCCAGAAAAACCAAAAAATTGGATATTTTCAGCTTTTTTGGGGGTGGATTAAAAAAAGTTTTAAAAACTGTTCTCATTTAATTTTTCTTCTTTTTTACCCAGTATCATTGCATAAATAATTTAAAAAAGCACTATATTACTCTTAAACATTAATTTTTTTCTTGATTTTTTAGGTAGCTTCTAAACATGCAAAACTACCATTCTTTACAACAATGAAACATTTTCAAATAATAGAAACTGTTACCTAACCTAACTGACTACCCACAGAATCCTTTGACATTAATTTAATTAAAAACTAATTTTTGTTCGGTCTTTAAAATTAAACCTAGTTAGGTTAGGTAGTGTATAGAATGAGACTGCAAAAGGCAATTAAAAATTAAGAAACTAACATATAATAAGGTAGGTATTATAATAGTTTATCGTTTAGAGATAAAAAATATTGTTAATTTTATGAGTGAGTGTTTTGTTCAGTGGATCTTTGTACTGAAAAGTTAAACAAATTTAATTAATAGGCATGGGTAAAAAATTTTATGTAAATGTTATCTATTATTTTTTTGCTTTTTAGTTGCTTTAAGTTTGCTTTAAGGTTATGTTGGTTCCTACAGTAACACAATCCCAAGCAAAGTGGGGCAAGGTGTAACAAAAATTAAGGATTGGAAAGCATTTGACAAGGAGAGGGCACATGCCCCCATTAGCTTTATGCAAAAAATATTAAAAAATGTTTTCATAAAAACTGAGCATTTGAAACACGATTGAAGAGAAACTTGTGCTTAAAAGGTTACCGCAGAGCATCTAGGTGATGATTTTGGAACACATTTGATGTGAAAGCAACAAATATAATGAATTTATTAGTCTAGAAGACAAAAAAAATTTTAGATTTTGTTGATTTCTAATTTTTCATACACAAAATTGTTTTCAAATAAAAAAAAACCGCCATTGAACACATAACATTTACGTACAACTTTGTACCCATACCTATTAATTAAATTTGTTCAACTTTTTCAGTACAAAAATCCATTGAACAAAACTCATAAGATGAACAATATTTTTTATCTCTAAATGATGAACTATTTTAATGCGTACCTCATTATATGTTAGTTTCTTAATTTTTAATTGCCTTTTGCAGTCTCATTCTATACACTATTTAACCTAACTAGGTTTAATTTTAAAGACTTTTCTTTAATGGGTTTTTGTACTGGATTGTAGAAATTTTGGAAAATATCTTATAAGTTTCTATTATTTAAAAATGTTTCATTGTTGTAAAGAATGGTACTTTTGCATGTTTAGAACATACCTAAAAAATCAAGATGACGAAAATAGTTCTTTTTAAAATTCTTTATGCTATGGTACCGGGGAAAAAGAAGAAAGAAAAAAAACGAGAAAATTTTTTTAATCCCTCCCCCCCCCCCCAAAAAAAAGCTGAATACTTCCAATTTTTTGTTTTTCTGGCTTGATTCTGGATTAGAAGGTATTATTTGATCTTAATACATTTTTCAAAATTTCAGAAGGCTTCATCAATTGTAACTTTTTTGTCCAAGAGCAAATAAAACATTGAAACAAAAATTTTAAAAAATCGCTAAAAACACATGAAATTCTTCATTTTTTCAAAATTTCAGGCTCGTTGCGGGATGGGAAGATATTATCCGACTTCAAAAATTTTTGTTTTGTTAGTCTTCACCAATCACAACTTTTCCGCACTATTACAATTCGAAAAAAAAACTTTGTTTTTTTTCGCTCCACCCTAATACATATGTGAAGTTTATCAAATCAATCTAATTGTGTCGCTGAGTTTCTGAAACAGTAATAAAATAATTATAAATACCGATTTGTACATACTACTTTTTTACTTATGTATTAATAGTTTTAATTCAACATTATATTCAATTGAATTACTTCTGCATGTACATATATATTTTTTTTGTGGAGTTGGGGGACCCACTAATTTCAAAATGGACCCAATTTTTCAAAAACAATAGGTCCTTGGGACCCAGCTTTGTGGGGACCCAGCTTTGTGAGCACCCAGCGGGACCCCTGATACTCATTACCGTTTTAGTATTATTGGGAGGGATTGAGCTCAATCTGTAATTAAGCCAGTGCAATATGTTTTCTGCTCTTTCTAAATTTCAAAATAAATAAAAATAGCTATTGTTTCTCATGTATTACTGAACAAGGAAACGGCAAGTGAATGTTGAGGGAAGATGCGTCTATTCTACGCCACTTCATGGGAGCAAGCCACTTTTTGAAAACGGTTCACAAATATGTGTGCTAATCAGTTGTTTTTTTTTTATCATTCTCAGTTCGAGCACCATCGTTGTGGTACCTGCCAATACTTTTCCTATTGTTCGCCAATGTTTATATACGCGGTATTTAAAATTAAAAAAAAAAAAAAGAAAAAATACATCTGGTACTTTCTTAAAGCCAGGGAGGGAACAATTGCCTCTCCTAACTCCCCTCATAGATAATTTTAGTACAGTGAAGCACCGTTTATACGTTTTTCAAGGGACCGTGAGAAAAAAACGTACAAATGAAAATTACAAAAAAATAAGAAAAAACAAATATTTGTGGTTGAAAGTAACTTAAGGGTTATAAGAAAAATAAAATAATGAAATACAATGAAATGAAGCATGTAATACAGTAGAGTCTCGAAAATCTGAGTCTCAAAAGTCCGAGGTTCCGCTTAATCCGAGGCTCTTTTATTGACATTTTAAGGTCTATCTTCAATAGCTAAAAAGATAATTTGCATTAAAATCTGAAAATAAGAACCTTTTGCTATTGGAAAGTTTTCTTTTGTACTCACAATAAAGTAGTAAAAAATGTATTGAGAGGTTGGTGTCAAAGACATTCATCAAGTGTCACGAAATGTTCTTTATCTACTAGAGATATATTAGGTGAAGATATGCTTTGGAAATAATAACTTGATATGTAAAACGACATGAAATTAAGTTTATCGCACTAATAATGATCGAAAAGTGTTACGTTTCTGCTGTTAAGAATTTTTTCCGGATAATCCGAGTTTTCAGTAATCCGAGGTGGCATGAGTCCCAATTACCTCGGATTTTCGAGACTCTACTGTACTAACCTTTTAATTCCAGAATTAATTTACATCTACTACTTCTTATATTCATCCGGACTGACGGAAGAAAAGTATTTTGTTATTTTAGGCTGTAGGGCTCTTTTGGAATGCACAGAAAAAATTTCTTTGTTTATAGTTAAAAGTGCCATTTTAACATTATCATTTAACTCACTACTAATGAGATAGTCTTGCATGGTATTAAAACCCTCTAACGCTTGCTGAAAACTTGGCAGTGGCTTTTCCGAACAATTATCCTCTTCGTCGCTGCTGGATTCTTCATTATCGATCATTTCATCAATTGTTAGAAGTGAACATGTCGCAAGTTCTGAATCGCAATTAACAAAGTCATGAAATGAAGAATCTTCATTTACATTTGACCCGTTTTCAGGGTTAGCAAAATCAGTAACTTCGGTGATTTCAATAGGGCCATCCACTGAAGACAAAAATCCCCCAATGGTGAAGCAGTTTTTTATCGTTTTCGGTAAAACATCTGCCCACGCTCATTCTCGCTTTTTTTGACTCAGATTTTAAAAAAAGTATAAATGAAACTGCGATTTCAGGCAAGCATATAAAAGAATTTTTTTAACAATATGTACTGGACTCTACCGGGACCGAGAGTAAAAACGTATAAATGATAAAAACTTATAAAAGAGAAACTTATAAACGGTGCTTCACTGTATTAAATAACGGCGAGTCTCTGGTACGTTTTAAATACTCAGAATGAAAAGTATTTATTTATAAAAAAATGTCGGAGGCCTAAAATAGGGAACTGTGATTTTGCCTGTAGGCAAGGAGTCGTATTTATTAAGCAAATTTCAGATTAATTATGCTTTTTATATTTTCTTTGCTTTGCTAATTACAGTAGAATCAATGCTTTGATTTTTATTTAAAGTACAAATTTTGTTTATTTTATTCATTCTTCTAGTGTTTTAGAGGAAATTTTATCTAAAATAAAAGCTGGTGTGTGGAGGAAAAAAAAACCCAATGTTCAATTGCGAATTTCAAGAATTATTTATTTTTTAATTTATTTGAAATGTTGGGGAAAGGTAGGAATGCCCCAAACTAAAAATTGTTAGAATGACAAAAATTCTCAAATTTTTCAAAAAACTTGATAAAAATAAAACTTGAATTTTACCCAATGATACAAACAAGCAGACATATCATGCACACATAACACGAGGATGAGCACTGAGCATCATTAAAAATGCTGAAAGAAAGAAAAAGGTTGCAACATTGTCTGCACATTTTTCGAATAAATAAATAAAAAATTTTGGAATAAGGACATTTTGGAAGGTTTCAGTGACCTCCCATCAGAGCGACCTCTGTGGGAGAGGGGGGCGCAATTTATTAAGTTCGAAACGGGCGCTGGGCCCCTAACTACGCTACTGTATATACTATCAAGAAATAGCTAGTTCTCAAAGAGCTCGCATGGATGAAGAAAGTTGTTGGAAGATTTACTCCACTATCTTTGTAGCAGCTCTTTGAAACTTCATTAGTTACATTGAGTACAATATTTAAAGTAAGAATTGTTATTAATGTTCAACATTTTAACCTTTTTCAGTTAAACATACTTCTCTCTGAAAAATAAACTCTTACTGAAGTGTTTCTCCAGCTTTTCCCTTAAAAAGACAAAACCACCAGAACTCTCTTGAAAAAACCCAGCAAAAACTCTATTTTCTTCGTTTTATTTAAAAAATCCTGGGTGCATGGTTAAAAAAAAAAAACAAAAAAAACTGGGTTTATGCCAACGATGTTTAGGACTCTAGGACTTAAATGTTAATTCTGTACCTCAGAACCAGACTAACGTAAGTCCATTTTCGTCACTTTTCAGTAGAGGGCGAAAACGATTGTCGGATGCATGCAAAGGATAGGACTCACGCTTTTTTAATGCTGCTAAATAATTGTGAAGGAACTTCTTTTCTTGAATAATGTTCCTGTGGGTCGATGCGGAATAAGATTTAACATACAATGCAGCAAAAGTGGAAATTGTCATTTTTGAACTTCCGTCGTTCTGGCTCTCAGGTACTCTCATACACACCCCGAAGAGCTCCCATTTTTCGTACTTTTTCCTACTTTCTTGAATTGTTACCCTTTTCTCCCTACTTTTTCCTACTTTCCCCTCTGCCCCTTCAAAATTCAGCCCTTCAGTAAAACAGGGGTGCAACTGCCAGGGTTTGCAAAACCCCTTTTTTTTTCTGAAAAAGCCAGTCACACCTAGGTTTTTGATCAAATACCCAGTTTTTTCAGAAAACTTTTTTTTGGGTGCTTTCAAGAATCATTTTAATATCATTCTCTATTCAAGCATTGCATACCAAACTATTGCATGCTACTTTTACTTTTCATAAAGTCAGGACCCCTGATGGGAGGTCACTATGAAATCTTATTATCTTTTTTAATTTGGCAAATTCAGAAAAAACATTGTAATATTGAATACTTTTTCATGCCTTATGGCTTTTCTTATTTAATGTGAATATGTGTGCACACTCATATTTTATCATTTGGTGAAATTTGAGGCTTATTCTGCAAATTGAGTTTTTCACCCTCCTAAATATTTTTAACTTAAATTCCAGGTGTTCCTGTATTGAGATTTATGTAAAATAAAATCATTTTGGAAATTTACTTTACATTTTATTAACCCTTTAACTGTCAAGTTATTTTGATGATTTGGGTGCACAAATTGTCAAATTTTTTTATTGCAAAAATCAAATGTTTAGTACAAAATAAAATATATAGTAGTTAAAAATTGATATCTTGAAGCACGTGAGTAAAATATTTTAAGTTTTGTAGCATATTTGCTTGAGAACTCAACATGGCAGTTGTAAGGTTCGCTTCTAGTGGAGCATTATTTTCTAAAAATGAAAAAAAAAAAAAAAAAATCTAAAAAATAAATAAATGAAAAAATAAAATAAATAAAAGTGAATACCTTTCAGTAATTACAGCAGTTTTATATCTCTGATTTAGTGGTTTTATCTTTGTCTTGAGTGTTTTGTCTTTGTTTTGTTATGTAGTTCTGATTTTACTAAAAATTGTCAGTCCTTTCTTTCTCTTGCTTAGTTTGGATTTTAAACATGATCTATGTGTGTTTTAAAATGTTTTAATATTATTGGTTACCATCGCTTGGCGCAGTAATGCCTATAAAGGCTCTTGTGCCCAGGGCCGCCGAGAGGTTTACCGGGGCCCCGGGGAAAAGTACTGACATGCGCCCCCCCCCCTTCCAAAAAAAATCTTTAATACTGAGACAACTTACGTTCGGTGCAATTAAGAAAAATAATAGTATTTCGTATTTGTTAATTTTTCTTCCAATTTTATATTTTTGTGTGTTTTATATTTTTATAATCTGCTCGTGTGCTGTACTTAAGTATACTATGGTATAAATTCGTTTGAAATAAATCAGAAATGCATAACACAAATTTACAAATAATATTCCTACTTCAATGTACTAATAACTATTAATAATTCTATCACTACTTCACAAAATTAATAATACATATTTACATAAATTACACATGTATGTGTTATAAAATTCTTTGAAAAAAATTACATTTCTTGACTATTAAAAGCGTTATTCCTCTCTTTGAAAGTTCATTAAATTTTCAATTGCACACGTAAGAAATGCCTGGTAAGTACTACAGAAGATAGCCCCCTAAGGCATTGGGCTACAAGCACTCGTTGCGTTGCTGTGGACACATGTAGATGCGAGATGTTTTGCTTTGCCTGCACAAAAATGAAGTTCAGTTAACCAAAAAAAAACTGCCTTTTTTTTAACTAGCAGCCCGGGCCCCCTCTTGGGCCGGGCCCCAGGGATTTTGCCCCTGCTGCCCCCCCCCTCTCGGCGGCCCTGCTTGTGCCAGTAAACCCAAAATAACCAAACCAAACCAGTCGGGTTTGATAAAGAGATGAAGCCGAAATAAACATCTAGCGATATATATTCGGGGGTATAACAATATGATGCACTCAAAAAAAAAAAAAAAAAACCCCCGAGTAGTACTCGGGCGTGATATTTTCGAACACCAGTGCTGTTAGGTTAGGCTAAAAGGTTAACAGAGAAAATTAGTCAGTTTGGAAGTGACCCTGATTTTATAAAATTTTCGGTCTTATTATTAGAATTTATATTATAGTACCTTTAAAGATTTGGAAATAATTATCTCTTTGTAGTCATTTTTTCTAAAGTTTATTATAATTGATTTATTTATTTTTTAATGGGTAGAATTTTAAACTAATTTCAATTTGGAGGAAATAGTTGCAATTTCATTCATTGTTTATGCACAGAGACATTCAGGGCTGCCGCTACCAGAGATAAGGCCCAGTACCAATTTTAATGCCGGGCCTCCCCATGCACCCCCCCTCCAATTGCATATTTTTATGCCATTGTTTCTGCACATTTGCAATTGTAAAAAAAAAAGAGAAATTTTTTTTTCCGGAAAACTATTTTTTTTTTAGTTACGAAAAGGTGCATCTGATTTTATTTTCACGTTATTTGTATTGCCAGATGATTTTAATATTTTTTTAACACGAAACGACAAGTTTGAAAACAAAAACAATTTTTGACGTTTGGTTTGACAAACTTCAAAATTAACACTTTGAAATCGCATTCACATGTAATATAGGATTATTTAGTTGCTTATAACTGAATTTTTAAATTTTAATGTAAATTTAAAAACTGTAATTCAAAGTTTTTGCAAAAATATATTTTTAAATACAGTGTCTGGATACACAAAAAGTTGGATAACTTTTCATGTCTGAGATAAGTGTTTTCAGGCTACTTGATTCTTGTTCTTAAAGTGCAAGAGACATTTGTCAATGATAGTTCTGTACCTCAGAACCAGACTAACGTAAGTCCATTTTTGTAACTTTTTATGAGAGGGGAAAAAAGATTGTCGGATGCATGCAAAAGATGGGACTCGCGCTCTTTTACTGGTGCCAAATAATGGAAGGAATTTGTTTTATAGAATTCCGTTCTCATGGGTCGATGCGGAATAAGATTCTACATACAATGCACTAATAAAGTGAAAATCGCCATTTTTGTACTTACGTCGTTCTGGTTCTGAGGTACAGAGTTTAGACTTGGTTTTACGTTTGACGAGTTTCTGTAGCTTTTGGAAAGCAGTGCATTTTCCTTTGCGCAAGCATGTTTCATACATTAGTGTTTGTCCAAGCAATTGTTTCATTTTGAGAATCGGCAATGGAAAGCAAGATTTTTTTTTTTGAAAAACAGCTTTTTTTTTTTGATAAAATTATTGACACTATTACTGGAAAAACATGTTCATCACCTTACGGGCCCCCCAAAGCTCCGGGCCCGGTACTAGCGGTCCAGTACCTTTCACAAACGGCGGCCCTGGAGACATAACATTTAGATTTTATGATTGATTCCTTGAGAGAATTTGCAGGGGTCCATTAATTACTACATAACTTTTAAAAAAGAAAATAAAAATAAAAAGAGATTTAAAAAAAATTCTCTATCTACCTGAAAATAACATTATGAAATTGAAAAAAAAAAAGAGTTTTATTCAAAATACAGATTTTATGGAAGTGAGAGTTATTATGAAACATTATACAATGATGGGTTTAAGAATTATTATCATTAGACAGTCTATTCTCCAGTAAACTTTACTACTAAAATTAAATTTAAATGAAATTTTATTTCTTTTCATTTTTTGCTTCCCTCAACTTCAAATATTTAATGATTATTCCTATTTTTTTTTTAATTTTTTTTCCTATTTTATTGTTTTTTATTTCCTTATTTCCTACTTTTTTTTCCAGATCAAACTCACTTTGGGATCTGTATATATGTTCTATGTTGATTATGTTATGTATGTTAATTTCCAATTTTAAAACTGCATATAATAAAATGCTTTATTTTTTACGTAGTTTTAAACTTTGAAATGTGATTTTTTTCTAAACAGCATTTTTTGTTTATTCATTTTATTTAATAATTTCAGGAATTCATTAAGAAAACTGCAGCGTCATGGATCAAAATCTTATCTCATTCAAGGGGTAAAACCTTTTGTTTTTCATATTTTCTCCTTTGAAAAGTTTCATTTTTCAAATTTTCCTTTCAAGACTCAATTAGTATAACATTTTTACAGTAAAGCAATGCGTTTTTTTACTATTGCCTTATATTTTTTTTGCTTTCATGAATATATTTTTTTAAGAAAAATAACAAAATAGAGATAGTTTAAATATGTTTGATAGTCTTTTGCATTTACAAAAAATATTGAGCTTGTCTTTAAATATGCATGACTGAATGCACTAAATGCATGCTATAATTTTTTTTCATCAGCTATTTTTTTTTTAATTTAAAATTTATGTGTTGGCATAATTCTTATACCAAAAAAAATCCCTGGTATTTTTTGTGCTCTTTTATTTCCTAATTATCCTTCTATTACTGGTCTAATAAAGTTACTAGCTATGGTGTTTTTACTATATAGAACACAGAACTGCATAATAAAGTGAATAGTAAGGAAGTTGAAAATAACTGACAAAACAAGGGGAGGGGGAGGGAGAAAAATTCTGAGGAAAGCAGTTAACTGTTAAAGAAATTACTCTCTGAATTGTTTTATTTTGTGTAGTTTACATAAACTTCGAAACTATGTTAGAGTCGTCATAGTTTCAGTAATAAGTTTATTTTTTGCTCTTGAGTATTCTTGGGGCGGGCTTTTCAACTTCAAATAATTAGTTACAAATTTGTAGTCATATTTTAAATATTTATATGTGTTAACCTTCTTGATGCGCATTCTGTGATTTCAGGGGCCATGTAAATGCTGCAAAATTTGCGCTACTTGTGATTTTTCTAAGGTTGCATTTTTGCAGGGACGTCATTTCACCTTTTTCCAAGGGGGGGGGGGCAAACGGTGCAAACACAAAACACAATGTAATTTCATCAGAAAACAGCAGAAACCACGCCCACCTTTTTGCAAACATATTGATTTCTCAAAGCCAGGGGGGAGGGCAATTGACACCCTGCCCCCCCTAAATGATGGGCCTGCATTTTCGCCATTTATTTAGCTGTGCGACCCGCCTTTTCCCTGTTGAAGTGTTTATTTTGACTTTTCTGTGATGTTTAATTGCTTATTTTGGTGTTGGCTAACATGCGTTAGTTGTCAATATTTTTGTCAAATTTGTTGCAACTAATGTTTTGTTGCATTTTGCATGCGCTTTTCAAAACGCAGTGGTGTCAAATACACAACTTAAAAACCTATTTTGTTTTTGTTTTTAAACCCAGTCAAAGGGGAAAGATACACCTTTACACATTTTTCTAAAAGTACTGTAACTCTTTTTTGTCACTTTTACTTGTATTTCGAGCTATGCTGCTTATTTTAATACTTATATTTAAACAAAGTGTTGAGGTTTACTATAAAATCTTAGAAATATTTCTGAGCATCATAAGCCAAAGATTATGATGTTAATCTTAATTAATTATTCAATTTATATTTATTAATATATTATTTATATTTATTAATAATTCACTAATAGTTTAAATGTCCTGTTTCATCTATTTTTGAATCTTAGTTATGTATTTTATTTTATCTGACACAATATTAGATAGACATATTTTCAGAGAAAGACAAAAGAAGGTTAGTTAGTTTGTATTAGTTTGTACCTTTAAAAAATTTTTGGAAATGTATGCTCCATTTATTCATTTTCAGATATTTGATAGCTTTTTATATTTAAAAAAAAGAGAGCTTTTGCTCTTCTACTTTCTATAGACATTTCAGTCTGAAAACCCTAACTCTAAAAGTTTCCTCTCATGCTTCTTACGGGTGGTATATGAAGTAATGCTAACACTAATTCAAACAGAATTGAGTTTTCCATCTAATTAATTGCTTTTGCATCTTATTGTAATACCTCAAGTTGCATAGTCACTGTAATTCACTTCAATAGCATTCTATATATTTCTGGATAAATTAAATATTTTCTGTTTTCCCTTTTATGTGTGAAGTAATTGAACTGAAGATAATGTAATGTTATTTTTTTTAATCAAAATTATAATATTGCATGCATTTTAAAGAATGAGCTATTTATTCAATTTTTTAGATTTTTGGGTGATGGTAACAATCAAATAACTTTGTGTGCCTAATATTTGTATTTTACATTTTTATTAATCTTGCCTGACCCAGGATGAAGTAGTGCTTGAGAAGCATGTTTCCAAGTTTGAAGAGTAAGTTTCATCAAGCTTTTGTTTGCAGTTTTTTAACATGCTGACTGCCAAGCGACGAGATAGCTCGTAGTATGTGAGCTTAGCTGATAGAGTCCACTTTGGGTTAGCATGTGGTTCCTGGATTTACTGTTTTCATACATATTTAAGCATATATGTTATACTCTATCATAAGTAGAGATATTTTGGCTTTCAGGAAGGAACCAAAAATTCCAATCTAGCTCACAAGTATTGATTTTAGCCCAGCTCACATTCTACAACTTTTTTGTAGCTTCGCAATCAATGTGTCAATGCAAAACAAAAGTATTCCTTGTTTCTTTACTTTGAAATTCTTTAAAATTAAAATACTACTCATATTTTGCGTAAAGTGTTTATATGTTGTGTGCTTTATACAATGATATATTAGGCTATTATACATTTTTAATCCTTAAAATTGTGGAGGATTTTGAAGTATTGACTTGTAAAATATCCTTGTCAAGTTAACACGGATATTTTACAGTAAACTGCTTTCACTCTATCCTGCAATGTTCCTGGGTATAGTATTTAGATAATACAATTATGATTCTTCAAAAGTTTATGAACATAAACAAGAAATCAGCCGTTGCTGTTTAGATGCCTATCAGATATTTGTGTAAAGGATAATCACTTATTGTTTTTTTTCATGCTTTATTTTTTTCCATTAAAGGTGATTGTAGTCTGATTTACTGTCCAATCTCGAAAGGCGCGCCTAGCACTGCTGATGGGTTCTATTTCAAAAAGGGGGGGGGGGGGCAGCTTAATTAAGAAAATGCACCACGGTAGCATTTCTGCTTTACTCGATATTTTATTTTTCTACTACTGATAAGGAAGGGGAATAAATTAAAAATAAAAAAACTTTAACGCAAACTAACACATCAAATAAAGGAACCCGACAAATATAAAGCAAAATCTCCTCACATTTCTTACCTCTTATTACCCTCACCTCTATTTTGACAAAATCAGTAGAGACCTGAGGCATGCTCAAAAGAAAAAATATGAAACTATACGTACACTTTTTCATTGTCACAATGAAGTTCTTTTTTTTTTTTTTGAAAAAAAGAGCTGTTTCTCTTTGAACATTAGTGATAGAATTGAATTTCTTATTTTTCAATGTTGATTTTTCTAATTTTGACTAGCTTCTTTACATTTTGCAACATGAAATCCCCAAATATTGTGTTCAATCTGGTTAATTGACATTGGACAATTGAAAATTTGTTATTTGAATTTCCAAAGCTTCTAAGTAATAAACTAAATTCAGAATAATTATGAATAATACTGCCAATGTTGTTAAAGTATCAAATTTCAAAATTATTTCATACATTCTGAGTTGCACTGAAACTTCATTTATTTTAACGCAAAGCAGCCTGTTGCCAAAGATGACTGCTGCTTTATGTGCAAAGCTCTTCTGCATTGAAAAAGGGTTGCTTAGAAATTTTGTAGTTTAGTAATGTTGTTTCTTTCATTCATGCTGTCTGTGTAAACAATTTATTTCTCATACTTTAAAAAATTTAATATGAAGAATATTATCCATTCTTCAAACCATTTAAAAACTGAAAGGCTATCATCTTTCATATATATATTTTGAAAATGAAATTGCTTTTACAGGCTTGAAAATTCCATTAAAAAACTCAGCAAAGATGTAAAAAAGTATCAAGAATGTATCCTTGGTAAGCATTCTTCATTTTTTTTAAATTTCATTTATTTTATCAACTTTTGGTTTATGCATTAATAAAATAATCTATACTATTAATGTTTTAAAAAAGATGTCACTGAGCATGAGAAGAAGATGACATCAGATTTATCAAACAGTTTACTATGTCATGAAGATGAAAAAACACGATCTTTGGTTGAAGAATGGCATTCATTCATAGCTCAAGCTAATTCATTTGATGAAGATTTGGTTAGTGATATTTTTTTGATACTTATGTAAAATGTTAAGAATCTAGAAATTCTAAATGCTAATTATTTGAATGCTTCTAAGGTTTGCAAAATTGAACTAGCTCTTACTTAGTCTAAATTTTAAAATGAATTTTTTTCTTAAATTAGTTGACTTAGAACTCTTTGTTAAAATAAGTGCAACCTCAATAGGTGCAAATAAAACTGTTAAAAGAGGCAGACTGGTTTGTGTGTGCATTTCCTCCTTCGTCAATGCCAAGCTCAGAAATGCAAGGCATTGCAAGAATACTGTTGCAATATTTGAGAGATGGTTCCCAAGGTATTTTATCGGTTTTGAAAGAAAAAAAACTTTGAATTAAAGAAGTTGGAATTCGAAATAACCAAGAAGTTTTTAGTATTAATTGAATGCAAGTTTCAAGGGACCAACGAAAAGCTTCGAATTACTCACGAATTCGAATAAAAGACGTTCGATTTATTCAAGCTTGACTGTATATATATACACACACAAAGGGCTGTAAAATAAAAACAGATGAATTTGAAAAAAGTATTTTATTATCAAAAGTAATGTACAATGTAAGTTTCTGCTCTACATAATCAACTTGACGATTGAAGTATTTGTTATATCTGTGAACAAGCTTTATAATACCCTCTTCATAACTGGATTTGTTCGAACTTCCTTGTGAGCTATCTTTCAGTGACTTTAGAGAGAGGATATTCGTTTGATGTCTTCTGATTTTTTTTTTTTTTTTTTTTGAAGTTAGTCTTAAAATTTTAAGGTTACCTTTGCGGGTATAAGGATAGGGGTGGGTGCTTTTTATAAAAAGAATTCCGAAACTGAAACGTTAAAAACCCAAATTTTTGCCATCTTCTGATGAATTTAGGGGGGGGGGTTCTCAAAATTTTTTTGAAGCTGAGTTATTAAGAACTTGTTTTGATGCTGCTCAAGCGGAAGAAATTTTAAAGTTTTTTGTTGTGTTTGGTGATGTAAGTATAGGAGAAAGGGGAGTTTGTTTAGAAAAAATCTGAAATTGGAGGCTTAAAAATGCTAATTTGGGCCATCTTTAGCTATAATAGGAGAATTCAAAGATTCTCCCCCGAATGTGTTTCAAAATTGATGATTTGAAAGCCTAATTTTAAATTATCTTTTGTAAAGTTGGGTATTGAGGTGATGAACTGTGAAAACTTCCGAAGTTCAAATGTGTAAAAAAAAAAAATTCTTTCAGTGACTTTTGGGGCCCCTCTGCCGAAAATAATTGGATTTAAAAATTTAAGGCTTAGATCTTTTCTGAATTGTTTGGTGAAGAAATAGTAAGACTAAAACAAATTTGGCAGCATTTGATGATCTTAGGGGAAAGGGTTTGAGCCTTCTCTCTTGAGAAGTTTTCATAGCCAGCATATTAAAAACTCTTAGACCATCTCTAGATGTCTTAAGGCTGGGGAGATTTTGTGCAGTCTTGAAAGTTATATTTTATCTTTTGTGAAGTTAGAGGGAAGAGTAGCAGTGGAAGATGTTCCTCAAAGGTTTTTAAAAACTGAATAAACATTTTTTAGGTTCTCTTTGGAGATGTTGGAAGTAAACTGATTTCAAATTTAAAAAAGTATTTTTGTTAATGATGTTTTTTAGTGTTAAGAAATAAATTAAAATCAAATACGTAACTTAATTTTTTCTTAACAAATTAGCAGTTTCAAATGCATTTTTTATTAATGTTGCTCATTTTTGTAAATAAATAATTAATGCCTGAAGTAGTTTAAATAGCCAGAAGTATCCATGTATCATTGAAGAGTAGCAATTGAGCTTCAAGAGGATGAAAAAGGGGCCATAAGAGAAATCAGGGAAAATTTTAGTTGGATAGGGAAAAGTGGGGGTTTTTGTTTTTCTTGTGGCCACCCTGGGAAAGGCATCATGCTTTCTAAATGATGTAGAACTCGAAAACGCCGTCACAACTCACTTCCAACCATTGGAAGAAACATTTTACAAGGAGGGTATTATAAAGCTTGTTCACAGATATAAAAAAATGCTTCAATCATCAAGGTGATTATGTTGAGAAGAAGCCTACAATGTATATTACTTTTGAAAAAAGAAAAAATTGTATATTCATCCGTTTTTATTTTATAGCATATCGGATTTTGAAAAAAAAAAAAAAAAAAAAACCCTCACGTATATAAGCAGTCAAGCCTCGAATAATAATAATTAACATTTTTATGAACTAATTATAGAAAAATAATTAGAAATATTCACACATTTTTTAACACTTATAGTATCTTATACTAATACTAATGTTATGAAGAGGATATGAAAATTGTTTACATGTGCCACTAGATGTTGTGTTCACAAGTGCCCCATCATCTACCTTAGAATTGATTTGTAAAAATAAAGAATTCTTTTTTTAAAAATACGTTTAAACATTGTCATAAATTTACTAGAATGTTCAGATAATGGTTTGCAATAATTAATTTTTGCTTATTAGTTAGTTTAAAATATATTTTCATGTGAAGAAGACAATAATAAAATTATAAACACTTGGCTAAGACAAATAAGATGCCATAACAGAAACATAAAATTGGTCATTATTCTAAAAGTTTGGCCATTACCTGAGAATTTTTCAAGATTTTTTACTTTAAGTTATCTTAGTAAAATATACCATGTTGTAATTGTTATGTATTCATATCTATATTCATATCTATTAATCATAATCGTATCTCTGTGTGTAACTGTAACCGTATATAGATTATTCTGGTGATTCTTAAGTGCAGTTCGAACTGTTTCGGCCGCGTTTTGTGTACCCTGACAATAAATGTCTTTTAATTGTCTTGCAAGCCTTGATTATTCGACTGCTGCTAATGAACTATGATATACACCCCCCCCCCAGCCCCCATATCTTACAGTAATGTTCCCCCTTACCACTACTTGACAATATTAGCAAAACTCTTTGTTTTGTTTATTTATTTATTTTTTTATAGCAAATTTGATTTTTAAAGCAATCATGAGTTTAGAATAAAAAACTCTTTTATTGTTTTTCAATTTTATAGAGACTAAATTGTTATTTCAGATACTGATAACACATCGTACCATCGGGGAGCCATTGAAAAAGTAAATAGAATTTATTATTTTATCCTTTTTAAAAAATTTTTATATTGTTTTGTCATAAAATAGAGGCTTAGTCATACTGTTCAAAATAATGATGAGTATTTTATAAGCAAGAGTTTAAATTTTAATACTAAACCTTTATGTTTTTAAAATTAGTATTGTCTTATGTTTCACTATGTGTATAATTTAAAACATATATTGACTTCAAAAGTGCTCTATTTTTTAAATTTGAATTAATATGTAACCTTGTGTCAGTAGCTCTTTTTCTGGTATGCTTTGTCATGTGCATCTCTGAAGGTTTTCTAACTTTTTGAAAGTTAAAGTAAATATATTTTAGTGTGAATAATTGTTACCTATTTAAAATAAGGGGACTTATAATAAGTAAAATGAATGAAGCTCAGTGGAATGAAAAGTGCAGTAGGGATGCATCCTGTCAGGTCCATCACTTCTGCTTTTTTAGTAGTCCTCTATTTAGGGGTGTATTTAGGCTGCAAGGTTGTCAAAAAAAATTTAATTTCTTTAGAAATGTACTCAGTTTCATTGCACTTAGTTTTATTACAACTAGGTTTCTCTTGGTTCTTAGACTTTCATTGTTAGAATGTACGAATATAAGAAAGCAGCGTCAATTGCCTAATTTTTTTATGTGAATTACTCATGTGTTCCTGGTATCGAAATTTTATATTTTAATAGAAAAGGCATTACTGTTAAGTAACTTTCTTAGTCATTAACATGATATCTATTTATTATTATTTTGAAATTTTGTAAGCTTCGATTTTGAACAAAAAAAAAAAAAAAAAGATTTTTTTAAAAAATAAATTGTAACAAAAATGTGCGAGACATTTGTGTTAATTTATACAACCAACTGCAATTGCCAAGCAAAAGCATTTTTTTCTGCCTAGAAATGTAATAATTTTTTGAAAATAAATATTTCTTAAAATCTGTATAAAGATTTTTTAAAACTAGTTTTTAGTTTATTGTTCCTGATTTAAAGCATTAATATTTAAAAGGTTAATATTTCAGAACAAAATCAAAGTTGTGTATTGTTTGCTATTCTGTATAAGATATTTTCATATGTTTCTTATTTGGCACACTTTTAAAAATTTCTTTTGGTTTTGGAAAAAGACTTGGATGATATTTTAGGGGCAAGAATGGTTAATCATCCATGAATGGTTCTAGAACTGGCAGTGTTATAATTTATTCTGCTATAGTGTCAATGATATATACTACTACTTAAAAAAAATCTTTCTTTTTACAGAAAGAATTTTAATCTAGTTTGTATTAAGAAACCTATTAACATTCTTGTTGTAATAAATTTGTCCAGTTATAAATTTTAATAAAGTTTTAGCAGAAATTTACTAGCTCCTGAATTTTTTTTTTTTTTTTTCATTATCTTTGTTTCCGTATTTTCATTCTTCTGTGGAATAAATGACCCACGTTAATTATGCAAGTTTTTCCAATGAGCAAGCATTTTTTTTTGAGACCATTGTTTTAATGACATAAACCTTATTTATTTTGTTTATCATCTTATCTTTTCTCTTTTTTGTGCAATTTTAGTTTTTTTTTATCTTAAAATTTTTAGTACTGCTAAATGTATTTTTTAAAAATAACCCAAATTTTTGCACCCGTTGATATTTAACTATATTTCCTGTTTTTTGATAAAGTATCACTGTTAAAGTTTGTTCTTGAGGAGTAAATAATTTCATATTTTCAGATTTCAAGGTGTTTTTACAGAAACAAGAGGAGCCTTAAAAAAGAGAGATCAATCTATGCAGGTATTATATCTTTTAGAGCTAATTGGAAGTATAGCATTTCAGTTTCCTAATAATTATGGTAATTGTGCTATATCATTACCGTAAAATCCCGAAAGTAACCCCCCCCCCATTGAATATAACCCCCCCCTTTTTCGTCGAAAGAGAATTTTTTTCAAAATCCCGAATATAACCCCCCCCCCTTATTTCGCAAATTTAATTTCTGGAACGCTCCCCATTACACGTGCGCCAGTAGACGTGACCTAGTTTCTCCATTCATCCTAACCGGTTTATCCTCAAGGTCAGCACCGCAGCATTTCGTTCGCGTCACGTGATAGCCCCATTCTCTCTTATCGCTCTAGCAGCTGTGGTCAGGGAGTAAAAGCAAAGAATATATAGGGGAGAAGAAAGGACTCTTCGTGACTGGCATTGCCGAGAAAACAACCACCCTTAGTTGCCCGGTCTGACAGGAAAACTAACATTCAGGGAAAGTGGGCACTCGTTTGGCGTCAATGTTGAACTGGAGTTTCTCGGAATTGGCGCAGGGGTTGCTATAGCTTTTGACTAGGAATTCCAAGAAAAAAAGAGCTGCCCGAGGTTTGTTGAGGGGAAGACACGACGGGGCTAATTACCACACCGATGTCGGATTTAGTGACAATGGTCAAACCTGAATGGGAAATGATAGCAAGATCGTCTGTGGTCGTTTTGTATTCCTGGCTGGCCTTTTTTTTTTCTTCTGAAGAATGGATGCCAGATGTGCACAGCGCAAGGGTATTAGGCATTTATCTCTTTCTTGCTTTGTTGGAATCCAGTTGTGCTGGTGATTTCTTGCATTTGGGAAGAAATTACACTTGCGGAAAATTCATGAATTTACTACCGACAAATAACCACAAGATTATTTTGCATCAATCTATTCATCTAATATCGCACACAATGAGGATACGAAAGAACGATATTTAATTATCGAAACGGATTTTTATCGGATGCTGTGAAAGCATATCACCCCCCCCCCTCCCTGGCCCCTAAACAGTTATGCAATGAATGATGTAATTTTCAAGCTGGTGAATTTGACTCCATGCCTCTCATATGCTCACTAATAACACCACAAAAAGAAACATTCCTAAAACTAAAACATGAAGCTAAATCGGAACTATCGACTTTTTCCAGTATTTATTATCTATAGTTCTTTATTGTAATGTGAAAGCAAATGCTTGTTTGGGGCAAGGTTATTAAGCGATTGAACTCGGACAACTGAAAAATACTTCATTTTTATGAGATGAATTGAAATAGACTCTAATACGTAAAATCAGAAGAAAATAAAATATAAAACTAAATTTTTTATAATTAACTAACGAGATATGATCGCCAAAATTTTAAGATAAGCTGCAAATATTGAAAAATTCCCAACTTAGTGTATATTACACTTTTTTTCTGACTGTTTACTATTGAAAATTCCCCGATATCAATATTCTATCGATGTCTTAAGCAATTAATTCTTTATATCAATTTTATTTTCTAAAATCTTCATTAGCTGAAGACACTGGTGAAAACTAATGATAATTTTTGTGAATATCTTGAATCAACTCGGATGCAAATGAAAATCGAATGAGAGCCAGCAAAATTAAAAGCCTGCAGTGCTGAACTACACAGTTAGACATACACACAAGAAGATTTTAAAATAATCTTAAACACAAAATTATTATGTGAGAGAAAGACCTAGTAGAGAAAAACGAGCGAGTTTTATAAATGCGGATGCAATCCAATTTTTAAATGTGTAAAAAATCTGGACGTCACCGCAGCTGAGAGGCGGCTGATGCGTAAATTTTACACCTTATCTGTAGAATTCGATAACTATGCTGCTATGTTCAGAGCCTTCAAATAGTCATTTCAAAGTACGTGAAACAAGCTTTTGTAAAATGATTAAGTTTGCATTGAGTGGCAAGGCCGCATCCAGAATTTCTTTTTTCGGGGTGGACCCAGATTCGCACGTCCCCCCCCCCCCCGCCTCCAAAAAAAGAAAGAAAGATGTATAAAAATACTCGCATGCATATTTGTGTGTGTGTGTGTCGATGGGTCTTTTTTTTTCTTTTCTTTTGCTGATCTCCTCCCACCCATGTCCCCCACCCCCTTTTTTAATGCTCCTGCTTTCTGCTTTTCTGTTTCATTTTTGTTGAATGAATGAATGAACTTTTATAGGGAATGCATTTAACTTTTTTAAATGGGGGGGGGGGCGGGGGTATCACCAACATTAGGGGTCCGGGGGTATCTCCCCTGGGAAAGTTTTAAAAAAATAGATTCAAAATTCTGCATTTTGAGGCTTTATATGAGTATTGGGACTACAGAAGTATAAGGGAAAAGTAATCAAACAAAAACCTTTTAAATGTTATGCCTTTTGCAAATTAGGATCAATCAAAGTATAAAAAAATGTGGACGGACGAATTCTTAACATTAATCTCCAGAGATAACGAGCGAGGAAAGAGAAAATGATAAACACGCATCATCACTTGCGTAGTGGCGTACTCAAGGGGTGGGCTGATAGGGCTGCAGCCCCCTCCGAAATTTTCCAAAAGTTTTTTTTTTTTTAATTTCAGCTGAAATCGTTCATTTATTTTGATTTATTTATTTAATTTTCCTTTCTTGCTGAAATCATGACATGAAATTTTCTTTGAAAATAAAATTCAGTATGGGGCAAAATTAAAAAAAAAGGGGAAAAAAGTAAATTCCTTCTTTTTCTTTTCTTTTTTTAATCTCTCCATTTTACTATGTGATGTGAATGGTTATCTTATAATTCGAATTGTTGATATTTGTTCCAAATATGTTTCAGAAACACCGATGAACGCTTGTTCATTCATCTAATCAGGGCCGGATTAACGTCCATTTGCGCCCGAGGCCAAACTTAAAAACTGCGCCCTACCTCACGCATCCGAACTCAATCGAAATCGTATCCCATCATTACCATTTGATGAAATTAAAGATGAGTTTCTTTTTTTCTTTTTGTTTTCCTTTAATGCACAAAAAATTAAGGTCCTTATGTGATCTCTGTGAAATTTTTCATAATTGAAGATTTCAAAATTTAATTTTAAGGCATTTATCGGAAAGTAATGAGATAACTCGCCCTGGGGCAATTTTACGGGTATTTTTAAAGAACTGATATTTTTTAAGCAAAAATTCAGGTATTTTGTTATATTCGAAGCAAAGAATACGTCAAACAAGCGATCTTTTCTCCATGATAATTGTATTTTTTAAGCTGTATTTAATGGTATCATTGAATTTTTGAAATACATTTTGGATGATTTTTAAAAATGTGTTGAAAGTATGGTAACTGACTGACATTTTAAAAAGTATCATGTCAGTCAATTAGCTTTTTTTCGTAATTTTTCTAAAATTATGTAAAATGTGTTTTGAAATTTTAATTATTCCATTAAATTCAAGGAGAAAAGATGGGTTGCACAACGTGTATTTTGCTTTAGATGTTACAAAATACATACTACTTTTGTCCTAGAAATGACAGTCACATACCCGTGGAATTCTCCCCCCCCCCTCCAGATATTTTCAAAATTGAAGTTCCACATACGCAATTGCAAGTCATATTTGATGATGTTAGAAAAGGGAATAAGTTCGAGAACTCCCCCTCCCAACATTTCGAAAATTTTGATGAACTTTAATGATGCTGGGGAAAGGCGGAAATCGAGAGAGGTCTCTCGGAACTTTTTCGAAGTTGAGGTCCTAAACTGCCATTTTAGAAGGTTATTTTTTATTCGGGACGATTGGTAACTCTAGTACAAATTTTTTTTGAAATTGAAGACCAAAAACATTGTGGGGCATTTCCTATGTTGTTAGAGAAATGGATGAGGTTTAGCCATTCTCCCCAGAAAGTTTTTGAAATTTTAGTCCTAAATAAGCATTAAGCAATGAGAAACTATTTTTGAGGACATTAGGAGAAACGACGGTGTTCGGTAATTCGTTTCCGTAAATGTTTCGGAACTGAAGCCCTGAAAACAGCTAGACGATTTGAATAGCGTTAGATGAGGACTGAATGCCGGGGGGGGGGGGGGGGGGGGATCTCTAGGAAAATTTTTAAACACGAGGTATTAGACGATTTTTAATGAGGTGGGGAAAGGCCTGAAGTCACTTCCCAAAAAAGTTTTCGATCCTACTGACTAAAAACGGAATTTTAAATAATATTTTATGATATAGAAGTGACGCGTTTGAGAGCTTTCCATAGAAAAAGTTTCGAAATTGAAGCTCTAAATATGCATTTATAGGAACTCAAATGCATCTGACAGGGCTGGCGCTGAGTGAAAAGATGGGGATTGGGGACTCAACTACGAAAATTTTCAAAATTTTAGACCATCTTCAAAATGTTGGGAGAATAAGGGGGGAGGGTCTTCTATTTAAAACATATTTCGAGGCATCTCCTGTATTTTTTTTTCCACTTGGCTTAGATCTTCGTGATGATATTTTGAAGGAAAAAAAAAACAATATATATATATGTGTATAAATAATATGTTGGAAAATAACTGACCCATTAACTGACGTAATTATAAATAATATATACAAAGTTTGAGTGTATATAAAGTATATATAAAGTAGTTTCAGTGAAAAATAATCAATATATTCTGCAGAGGTGCCTCGACATGAGGTCATTGCTAACTCCCCAAAATTTCCTTATTCGGCAAATAATGTCTGCCAGTTTGGCAAATTTGGAAATAACAATTCAATAAATTTTTATAAGGATGTCTAATGTCTCTTTTCGTTAAATGTTGATACTTGTGCATGCTCGCATTTTATCCTGAACAAAAATTTGAAGTTTCACACACACGCACACATTCGGTAAATTAACTTCTCCCTCCCAAAAATTTTAACTTTGGGCTCCCCTATTAATTGGCAGTCCTAAATAAATATGAATTAATAAATTATTAATTTCAAAAAAAAAAATACTGACATGATTTATAGAGAGAAAAATTGTTTCATAAATAAGTTTTATATTGACCATTGTCTGTACCATGGCTTTTACCATATTTTCAAGAAATGATTGTTTAAATCAAAGGTATGGAAAAGTATCACCTTAGACTAGAAAATGAATTACCTCAACTCAAGCTTTACGTCCCCTTGCCCTCCAATTGCTTTTTTTTTTTTTTTTTTTTTTGCTGAATTGGTATTTTGCAATCCCTTCTAGTTGAATTTTTTTCCCCATATATTTTATAGCGCTTTGCGTTCTTGTTTTTTTTTTCCTTTCTTCCTTTATTTTTTGTTTATTTATTTTTACAAAAAACTATTAATTTTTTCCTCCGATATATGCGCCCTTACGAGCTTGCGCCCCTAGGCCAATACCTAGGATGGTCTATTGGGTAATCCGGGCCTGCATCTAATTGTATTAAATAAATTTCAAAAAATGTGTGATTGAGACCCAATATTAAGAATACAGTAAAATAAATGGCAAAATTAATGCTATCAAAGCGCAAATTTGCGAAAATATTGCTCGCACTTGTTTAAGAAACACCTCCTTCAATAAAGAAAAATTTTCTAATTTCAATTTTATCATTTACTATTTTCATCAAAACACTTTACTTTTCAACAATAATTATGACGCTAAAAAGTATTTTTTTAATAATGTACTTTTGTCATCTGAAATTAGCATTGGATAACAGAAATTCAAAACATTTACTTTTCTTAGCTACATTTTATGAGGTGTTCGCCCCCTCCTCTCAAAGAGTCTCGTCTCAGCCCCCCCCCCCCCCCGAAATTATTTGTCTTCGTACGCCGCTGCTTGCTTACATCGGTTCAATATAGTATTTTTTTATTATTTCCCCCAACTCACCAACATACACAACACTGAATAGTATAAAATGACCAATCGTAAAAAACGCACAAATCGTTCAAAAGAAATGGTGTTGTAGAGATTTAGAAAATAAGTAACGAGACAATAATTTTCGGACCATTTAGACAACGATTTTAACAACGATCCTATGAGAGTTTCTTAGCTATTTTGATTATTAGCTCAATATGTACTATTTTAAGAAAAGTTATTCAACCATTATTTTCTTGTATCTCAATAGTAACGTTAATTAAAGTGTCCTGCTTGTGCTTATCGTACTTAAGAAATCCTTCATGGTGTAAATATGAAATACGAAATGAAACAAGAACCTTAATTTAGAACAACAATCATATGAGATTCTTCTCGGATATTTTGACCATAAGCTCAATATGTAGTTTCAGAAAAGTTCTTTGACAATTATTTTCTTGTACCCAAGAGTTAAATCACCTTTCGAGAAACTTCATAAAAGAAACACTGCTGAAGGAAAACTTGTCCCTTTTAAATTACATTTAAATTTAACTATTGCGAAAAAAAAAGGGCCAAGATTAATGCTATTTTATTTTTAATAAAAACTAAAGCTGTATAGTTTATTTCGGGGCCAGTTTGAGCCCCAGAGCTCCCGTCTAGCTGCGGCCCTAGAAAAGAGTGCAGGAGCCCCAGAACAAATTGTTGATTAAAAACTAATTTAATTTAAGGTTTTAAACCCTTCCACTTGTTTTTTTTTTTTTTTTTTTACAGTATGCTTTGGGCAACTGGGCTCAGGAGTTTCTAAGGTTTTAGGACCTTCTTTTCTTTTCAAATGTAATGGAATTTGCAGTTAAGTAGGATTTAAATATAAAATTTCCCTAAAAATAACCATAATTATAGATGAAGAAGAAGAGGTGAGCTTCATTGTTAAAGAAATAAGCAAACGATGCACTTCAATTGAAGCCCAAAATTTTTCTCATTCATAGCTGGGTATATGGCTAAAAAATTCCTTAAAAATTCCTAACTAGTTTCGAATATTTGTGTACAGAATCTGCTCCTTTAGCGCCCGTTACATAGAATACGGAATAACATTTTATACTATATAGGATTCTATCGGTTATTTTCGAAAGACAGCACAGGATTTTTTTCCGCGAGTCGCTCATATAAAGAAAGAGCCAATGTATGAAAATTTTACAATAACAGCTTTCAAACAAAAACCAACACCTAAAATTATTCAGTTCTGTTCTTATTTAATAGTCCTCAACCGCATTCCAAGCAGCAACCCAGAATGGCTACTCAACTTGAGTAACCATTGACGGCGGAAAAAGCAACCTGCAGGGGCAAGCAAGATAGAGAGGCACAAAAGAAGGCATTTCTTCTGCCTCTCTCTCGTTCTTTAATTTGCTTTCGTAGCTTATTGATGCGACGTGAAGTTAAAATATCCGCGTTTTGGAAAAAGTGTGAATTACAATGTTTTAAATTTATCGAACAAATCTGTTCGATATATTAAAAACATTGTTCAATTAGGATTGAAAATGCATAAGTTATGATGTAGTGCTTTTAGTTGGTTGTGATCAGCATTCCAGCATTAATCGGTTTAAATGAGTACTAAGTATTTATAATTTACATTCTTTTGCTTATAACAATCAATGTTCTCTCCATAAAACTGTCTTTTTCTTTTTCCCCTTGACTTCTTAACCTAAAACGTAATTTGAAATAAATAAATAAACTACAATAAAAAAATTTAACGAAACACGGATATCACTGTACAAACATGATATGGAATGAACAGTTTTTATCCTCAGCTCTTTTTATTTGTTTCTTTAAACTCTGGTTTGATGATAAATTATAATTTCTAACTCAATGTTAGTGACGAGCTGATTTGTTGGCTTCGGTTACGCAGTAGAAAAAACAGTTAAGAGTGAAAAAAAGAAAGAAAAGAAAAATATTTAAAGTCAGAAAGCAAATTTGCGATGCATATTTTGCTCATTGTGGGCCTCTTACCCAACTTTTATGTGAGTATTTTTTTAACGAGTATAAGTGGGGAAAAACAGAAATATGATGAACTTGCCACCCTGGACAAATGCAGGGGTCTGGCCAGAGGAAATTCGGGTCCGTTAACGGACCCTTCACAAAAATACGATCAAGCAAAACGGACCTTTCACAAAAATACTATCGAGCAAAACGGACCCTTCACAAAAATACGATCAAGCAAAACGGACCCTTCACAAAATGCTGATCAAACAAACGCACATTTCACACATTATTCATTCAAAAAGCAAATCTGAAATCAAAATAATGCATAGCATATTTCTGTGTAAAAGCCCATAACGTTTGGGCCTTTTCTGAAGTGAAAGAAGGGAATCGCTTATCCGGCAACTTTGCGAAAAAAAAAGTCGGCACTTCCTGCTCGGCTTTAGTGTAAAATGTAGCACTTTGTGTAGGTTTCTTTTAAAGAAATTAACAACTTAAAAAAGGTAGTTGTTTTGTTTTAATTGTTCCTGCTTGTTTGTTTTATCATATGCAAATCAAAGTGGATTGCTGCGATGTTGCTGTTATAGATTTCTCTGGAAGTGCAGAGTAAGGATTTTTCTCCCTGCTATGGACTTAAACATAAAGGAAATAATAATAATAGCAATTATCAGCGGAATGAACTTAGAACTGCCAACAGATAGGGAGGGTTGGAGAAAAAATGGGATTGCTTCTTCCTAGAGCGATCAGCTAGTTAAAATTAAAATTATCTCCATCTGACGTCTTTGGTGCGATGTTTTGACTTTATTTTGGCAGAAAATAATCTTTTTTAGTTTCATTTATTTATTTATTTATTTTTTAATGCTTATAATGGTGGTGTTTTATTTATATTCAGGAATTAATGTATTTTTGCGTCTATTAATATTAGAAGTCTGGTATTGTTTGTTTTGCTATGTTTCCCTACCGTATTTTTCCTCCGAATTTTTGGCGAATATGTCGGTGATTATTAATGACATTCATCATATAAACCTGGTGAAATGCAGCTCTAAAATTTTTGACTTTAATAAATTATCAAAAATCGTTTTTATATTTCTGATGCTTTCATTTTGAAAAAAGCGATCTCTGCATCCGATATGAAAATCGAATTTTACTTACTTTTCAAGCTAATTACTCTTTATTAGGAGGCAAATAAATGAAAATTAGCTTTATTTTTTGCTCAGATCATTATTTTAAATTTTTAAAGCAAAATTAACTGTTCTTTTATGAGTCTAAATGTTAAACGATCGTTCCATTTTATTTTTGCATTAATTGTGGAAACACATAAAAACATGTTTACCATATACCTTTGAAATGCAATTGTAAAAAAAAAAACACCAAAAAAAAATTATTTTATGTTCCGTTTTTATGCTTTTGATGTCACTTGAATGATCACTTTGAAAACTGCAATCTCTTTGCATCCGCTACAGGAATCGGACTTTTCGCATTTTTGATGTTTAATATGCTTTTTTTTTTTTTTTGGAAAAAAAAATGAAATTTATTTTTATTTTTTATTAAATTCAAAAAGATTTTTTTTTTTTGCGAGGTTTTTTTTTGCGGGTTTTTTTCCCAAAATTGTTTGATTTTCACAAAATTATTTGATTTTTCACAAAATTATTTAGTTTTTCACAAAAAACGGACCCTGTGAAAACTCCTGGACAGACCCCTGAAATGCCACGTCTTGTATTTGTTTAAAATTGCCAATATCATTCCAGTAGAATCTTCAGTTGCTGTTTATGCTGGGATACTCACTGGTCAGTCTCTGATTATAGCTTTTTTTTTTTTTACTGTCACATTATAAAAAATTATTGGTTGACCGTAAAGCTTTATTACCAGTAATATTTGCTCAGAAAGACAAAATAAACAAATAAAAAGCTAATGGCAATAAGTCAAATTTAAGTTCTCCGGCAAGTGTTACGATTTTTTTTTCGAGAGGAGATTGGTTAGTTTTGGTGCATTGATCGAACTGTTGACCAACAGTCGTTTCAAACATAGAAAATGCGTTAAATTAGTTGCTTTGACATTTTCAGCTTTTCAAATTTTAAATAGCACATTATAACAGGGGTCGGAGTATTAATTGCAAAAAAAAAATAGGACACAATTTTGATAAAATTTTAGGAAATTTTTAATGCAACAAAATATCAAGTTCTGATGATTTAAATGTAATTTATAAACTTATATTCGAAGAGAATAATCAAACGTTTCAAATTCTATCTTAAAAACAACAACAGAATGCATTTAATATTTTATTCTCTTACGCTGCATAACACGTTATAAAGTAGAAATTCATCGTGCGATTGAAATCAGGTTAAATGTAAGCAGGTAATTTAAAAAAAAACTTCCAATGAATTTTATTATACAATAAGTGTGAAAATAAACATTTTATTACAGAAATAGAAAATCTTTTTATGCAGTCTTTGTATTTTCATGAGGAACAAAAATTATTTTTTAATTAAATTGATCACACCCAAATCTATACAGAGAGGGTCAAAAATTTGTAAAACTTGGAAAAAGTGGCTGTTAGGTATTCAAAGTTAACTGTAAGCTGTGTCTTAAAATTGAAAAGATAAAACAATGAAAACTACAAATTCATGAATAACTTCAAAAGACAATTTAACATTTTAAAGTCATTTTTTTTAAACATGATAAAAAACTAAATCTTTTAGCAGTTGCTTAAAAAACTTCCACTTTATTTATTTTATTTCAATAGTACATAAGATAAACTTTGATTACATCTCCCCCCCCCCCCATACACAGAACTGCAATTTGAGAGGAAGGGAATATAGTGCTCCTCTGGTAAGTTGAGCTACATAATCTCGACAATACTTGCCTCTTTTTGGGCAATTAAGTAAAACGAAACATGTTATTAGAGCAGGTTTTAGTTGGAAAACTACATGAAAGTAATCAAACTCAGTCAGCGGCGTACGCAGACAAATCATTTCAGGGGGGGGGGGGGGCTGAGCCGAGACTCTTTGACATGGGGGGGGGGGCCACCTCATAAAATGTAGTGAAGGGAAGAAAATGTTGCGAATTTGTGGTATAAATACTGATTTAATGTGACAAAAATACATCACAAAAAAAAAAAAATTTTTTTGTTTAAAGTAAAGCATTTTGCTGAAAACAGAAAAGGAAATTGAAGTTTGAAATATTTTTCTTCATTGACGGAGGTGTTACTGAATCACATGCTTGCAATATTTTAGAACATTTGTGCCTTAATATCGTTAATTTTGCTATTGATTTTACTATTATTCCTAATACTGGGTTTCAATGATGAGTGAACAAACGTTGTCGGTGTTTCTGAAACATCTATTTGCAATAAAAACTAAAAAAACTGAATTGATTAAGACAATCATAAACGTGACATACAGTAAAATAGACGAGTCAACACCTTTAAAGAAATCAATTTTTTTTCTTTTAACTTTTTGTCTCATATTTAATTATTTGATCTGAAAACTTTTCTGATTTTGCGACTTTGAAAAGAAAGGAAGGAAAAAAAAAAAGATTGAAGCTTGAATGAAAAAAATTCGTTTCGAAAATTTCGGAGGGGGCTACAGCCCTATCAGCTATCCCACTGAGTACGCCACTGAACTCAGTTCAACGATAAATATTTTATTATCACTCCTAAAAGAGGTAATATTGTCAAGGGCATAGCTCAACTTTCCAGAGAAACAGTTTCTAGTTTACAGATTTTGCATTTATTTTCAAAGGGGGGGGGGGGGGGTTAAAACACTTGATCTTATTCCTTTCCCCTAACTTTTTTTTTGCAACATTTGCTATGGAAGCTGCTTTTAATTTCTTTATTATTTCAAATTTAACCTTTTTTTAAGAGTATGAATGACTGCTAGTGTTATAATGTATAGATAAAACAAAAAGCTTTATTTTGAGAACATGTTTCAGTTCACTGCTCTCTCCCTCCCCTCTTCTCCAGAAAAAAAAAATGCCAAGCAACATGGGTTTTTTCTTCATTTTTAAGGAAATTTGAGGAATTATCAACTTAATTTTATGGTACCATAAATGGTAAAAAATGGTAAATTACCATAAATGGTAAAAATAATCACTATGAAAAGTTTTATTTTTAAGGTGAATTTCCTTTTCCTGCTCAAGTAAAAAGTGAAATCATAAACATTTTAAGATTTTTAGGACAAAGTTCAAAATTTTAAGAATTTTATGACACTTAAAATTTTAGGACTTTTAGGACTACGCCTAGCCCTGTTATAATAAAATTAGCGCAATAATAGCAATCATTACTTATTTGCTATTTTATTTCAATAATTGAAATTATATTATGCGTTTAAAAGTTTTAATTTTTTTGCTTTTTCATATATTTGCGAACAGATAAATCAGAAGATAAAATTCGCTGAAACTTATTTTACGATATTAATGGAGAACTATAATTTAACACATTACTTTTGTATAAATTTACATAAGCCGCAGCCACGAACTCATTTCAGTCTACTTTGTTCAAAAAGCAAGCTGTCTATGACAAAGCTAAATTCTCTTTATTTGCTATGTTCCCACAGACTAAGGAGGGGTACTTGACCCCCCACTGGTGGTTCTCCCCTCGAAAAACGGCTTGCGGCTTAATTACTTTCCTCAGCTTCGACGAGAAAGCGGAGTAGCTGCAAAAACGTAGCGGATCCGTATTGGCGACTTATTGCCTCTAAGACAGCCGCAACGCGCTTTTCGCCAAAATTGTTTCGCCAAACTTCTCCTAAATGTTGGCTTTTTCGTAATACACGGGCAACGCTTGGTCTCTCGGCCAAAAAGCATAGGATAAGGCTAGAGAGTCCCGTCTGTTCGAGTTCTTTAGTCTGTGGTAAAAGGACTTCCTGGCTGTGGTTGATCTTTCGCTCTCTTACTCAGCATGTGGTCCAATATGTCTCGTAGGAGTTTCGCCGTCGAGAAGAAATTAGAAATCTAGCGTTGGCATGAACGCAACAGATCATCGTTGCACAAAACTTCCATTGAATTCTAACTGAATCGCAAATGCTTGCGTACTTCGTGAAAACTAGGTACGCAAGTTTCCTAAACAAGGAATGTGCAAATTTTCACATTTTTTTAATTTTGGTTTTTAGCTGCTTTTTAATCAAATTTTTGAAATCTTGATAAAAATCCTATTTTTACTAAAAGATGGCGCCACCATTCAATTTTTTACGACGAAAAGGTTGTGTCATGTTTTTATTCTTTGACATCTCAAAATCTTTCTTATACGATCGTTTTGTGATTTTAAAAAAAAAATCTTGATTATAACCCCCCCCCCCTGAAATGTACCGATTTGGTTTTGAAAAGGGGGGGGGGGATTTTCGGGATTTTACGGTATAATTATTTTATCATTCTGATTTTTGTTAATTATCTGTATAAAATTGTTTCATGTTAGTAAGCAAATGTGCTGTTTCTTAGCTGAACTAGTGTTTCCACGAAATTAACTGCTTTATGGTTTCTAGCTGTTTTCTCTTGTCTAAAGACACAGTTGAAATATTCTTTGACTTCTGAATTTTCTCCTTTTTCAAATATTGTCTATTTGAAAGGTATATTTAAAGATTTTTCTTTTTTACTGGAATATTCTTAGATGAGACTTACTAATGGATAAAATTGTGTAGGTTAATATTTCATTAAATAGGAAAAGAAGTGCAATAGAAAAATAAATATTGGTCTTTTCACCAACTGACCTCTGTCCTCTGTAGAATGGCTAACTTCACTTCAGACTTTGGCTCCTAAAAAACATTCAATAACTATAGGGAGTGGCACAACTATTATTTCCAACTTTAACACCAAAATCCTTGAAGACTGTCGCATGGATTAATTTGAGTGTTAACTAGCGCAATACCTGTTACTATTGGTGGATATTCTTTCAGCTGATTACAATCCATAATGACATATATTTAGAGTTTATATAGAGTACACAATTTTCCAACTGAAATATTGCAGAAAAATACAAAAGCAATTTCCTACAGACAACTAAACAACTGAAAAAAAAAGAAGAGACAGTTTTTCACAGGCTAATGAAAAATATAGTGTTAAAAACATGTGACTATTTCATCGAAAACAGAAAGAAAAATGAACTACGTAACTCTTTTAGATTCTAACTCCTTCTCGAAAATAGTATTAAGGGCACCATTTTTATTATTGCACAAGGTGCAAAAAGGTCTTCTGCTGACAATGGATTTATTTTTATTCTCCATTTTTAGAAGCATATGTGTCTTACTTTAAGCACTAATAAAATTTTATTATTTTACTGCTTTTAGTTTAATGTTTGTTTTTGAAACACAATTGAGCTATGCTTATACATCAGTACAGTATTGATGCTACAACAATGGGTTCTGGCAATTGCCCCCCCCCCCGCTCCCTTGACTGAATGAAGTGAGCGGGGGCACTCCTAAGACAGTGCAAGCACTGCAACCACAGGTCCACTGTACTATCCCCATTTGGGCCCTTAATGGAGCCTGATAGGTGAAACAAACTTAAGCAGATATCTAACAGGTACGCTAGACAATTAGTAGGAATTTAAACAATGGTACCCCAAATGTTCAAATCTGTGAGCAGAATAAAAATCGCAATCACACAAAACATGCCCTGAGCTTTCTGATGCCTCTAGGCAGCCACTGCAGGCTGGGTCATCAGTGACACCCAACAAGTTTAGGTGCCAATTAAGAGAACAGTGTCCAGTGAGAAGTCCAATGGCCATTTTGATCTCCTTTCTACTCAAACTTAGTAGCTCCCTAGACTTTAACCAGGGTTAACGTTGGTTTAGATCTTTAGCTTGTCTCTGTGAGTCGGACTGAAGCCACCTGACGTACAAGTCGTTCATAAGCAGGTTTCTTAAAGTATTCCTGACCCTCCAACAAAGACCCCTTTCTTCAATGTTTGATTTTAACCAATCCTGGTACAGTAATATGTATACATATAGCACTATCATGACCATCCTCCTTGCCTAAAAAGTAAGTTCTGGTTGTGCTAGTGTAATATACTGTTGGAAATTATAAATTAAAATTTTTTAACGCTTTTAGTTTCTGGTTTTCTAATACAATTTGGACATGCTTATTTTAAATTTAATAATCAAAATTTTTACTTTTTAGGATTGTATGAGAGCAAATCAAAAGGTGCAAAAGTTGCAAGAAAAGGAGAAGACGGGAGCTAATATTGTTAAACTAGAAGCAGTGAGTTTATAAATCTTTCTTAAGTTTATATTATGCTAAAAAATGCAGTAAAATGGCTAAGATGTATTCACTTGAAACCCATGGCTTTGAAAAATATTTCTATTTTAAATGGTTTTGAAATGGAATTTTTTTTAAATGGTTACTTGGCATTGAAAAGTATTTCCATTTCAAGTAGTTTTACTTTATTGCAGACAAATTAAAAGTCAGTGAGAGATTTTATAATTTAAAGACATAAAATCTTTTGGGATGAAAAGCTTTCTGTCTATATTTAATACATTTTAGACCATTGGTTCTATTTTGTTGCTTTGAGCATGTTTCTGAATAACTTCAGGAGCTGTTCAAGTTTATCATTTTATGTATAGTAATGAATAAATAATTTTAACCTGTTAACCGGGGAATTAGCTATTGCTCAACTCGTTTCACAATGGGGACTTTTTTTTCGCAGCGATAAGTAATATCACACCACAAATAATAATTCACATCTCAGTATGTAAATAATACAACACAATAATAAAAATATATAAAACACTGAAAGGCACAATAAGAATATACGAAAAATTTCGTCATGCCCATTGCTGTAGGCTTTTATGTATGACGAAATATTTCGTCATACCCAGTTAACAGGTTAAGAAGTTATAATTTTAAAATCTGAAAAATGTTATGTATAATCTGTTAAATGAATGAAACCTCACGGCTTCTTGATACATAAAAAGTAAATGTTATGTACAGAGGCAAATTTCAAATTAGTCAGAGTATGCAGCTGCCTACTGCGACGAATTTTGGTTTATTTTTAAACTACTCCTAATATTTTTTATTAATATTTATTTTTTTTCATTTTATTTTCTGTCGAGACTACATATTATTTTTAATCAGCAATACTTGCTTTCATATACTTCGTAAAAATGAAATATTTTTCAAGCAAGGTGATAAATGAGTTGAATACATTTGATTTCAAAAAACAGTATTGAAAAAATAACTAATAACTTCAAAAGTATGAGAATTTATTATTATATATATTTTTTTTTTCAAAAATAAGAATGACACTTTGAGCAAAGGGTTATGACTGGTGAAGCAAATAAATTGATTTGTTTATTTTGAAAATAAAAGTGGTGTCTTTTAAGCTAATTCTACAGAAAAGAGAATTTTTGCAGCTCATATATTTTATTAAAAAATAATAATTTAATAGAGTAATGAATTCATTTTATTGCTTAAAAAATTACAAACATAAGTGTGATTTTTGTATCAAAATATCTTGTTCATTTCCCTTTATAAAATTATTACTTTTTAATGAAAAATATGATGTGTTGCGTCGAGACAACATGGTAGCTTTTTCATGAAATGACCATTTGCGAAGCATAATTAGTAGTTGGGGAAAATCAGAGTTCTGAATTCACAAAAAGGAAAAAAAAAAAAACCTGAGCTTCGAGCAAGTTCTCCTGAAAATTTAACACTAAATGTACTGGATTAAAACTCAGCATTACTAATTACTGTGGTTTCTGCTAAGTTAAAGTAATTAGCATTTGTTTCCTATCTTGTAAGGGGAATGATTGTGTGGGTGTGGCATATTTTAAGTCTGCCTAGGAAGAGTGGAGCTAAATTGGACTTTGGTTAGGGTACAAACTATAAATGAATCTCAAGCACAGCATTATCCTTAACGTTATGTTTATTAGCAAATACCTCACAAGTAGCTAATGCCACACAATTAAGAGTATGATGATACCATCATAATGTTAGTACATAGTATTTGTACAAAAAAGCCATATTTTTAATTGATTACTTTTAAGATAATTTTAATTGAAAAATTGTATTGTATTTTTTATTTTGCTGCTTTAACTTCTTTTGTAAATAATATTTTTAACAACAATGGTTTCATAACAATAGTATCATAATCAGTTTTTGCGTCATACTTATAAAATAAAGATAAAATTTACTTATGGTGTTTCAAAGTCATTTCCCTAAAAGATGGGCAGTGATAGAAGGAAAATATTAATTATTCTGTATAATATATTAGTATTAAAGTTATGTGTTTGTGAGTTATTCAGAATCATAGCTGTTACCATCGTTTAAAAAATGATAAACTTTTTACAGGCAAAACAAAACTTGGCAAATTTAGAACAAGACTTTCGTAATCAAGATCGCTCATTAAAATCAGATTTGCCTTTGCTTTATGAAGGAAGAATAGAGTATTTTCAGCCTTGTTTAGAAGCTCTTATTAAAGCTCAAGTAAGCAGAATTATGTTCTTAGCACAGTTGATGATCGAATTTATGAACTCCTTGGGACCAGGGAAAACATTCGTAAAATCAAGAGTTAACCCTCGTGGGTCCCTCCCATTTCAGTTACACTCAAGACCCTTGGGGTCATAAACGACCCCAATGCTTCCTTTAATTAATTCATTATAATTATTGAATGTTACATGCATTATTTAAGTTCACACACTTTTTAAAGCTAAAAAAACAAAAAATAAAAAGATACAATTAAAGTAAAATTTAGTTTATGAATTAAAATTATAATTTTAGAGCAAAACTTACAATAACTGTAGATTTATTTACATCTATTACAGACCTGAAAAAACATGATTTTTGCAAGTGAATTTCAAACACTTATGACATTTTGCAATGCATTTTCTGTCCAGTTCTCTTGGACAAAAGTTGCAACGTACTCTTTTTTTTGGCCTTCTGGGGAAGTGACCTCAAGGGTCTTGTGTGCAAAAAATGCAATTCGGGAAAAATAAAACACAATAATAGCATTATTTTGAATAGAAAACTAGAAGAATAAAAGCCACAAAATGCCATTAAAAACAAATGGTTGATTAACAAAATATATTAAACAGAAATTGCATTGCGGTCACATATGACCTTACGGAACCCACGAGGGTTAATGAAATGGAAATGTATCAAAAATGTACTTGATGTGGTTTGCATATTTCCATTTGTGAGATATTAAATTTTTTGCTCTCCCCAGAGTCTAAATACAGACATCTATAAATTTAAATCGTAAGATTAAGGCTAGCTCATCACTTTTACATAACGTATTCCTTTGTAAAAATAAAATAAAAAATTGAGGAGAAAGAAATTACAGTTTAAATGAAAAGGATCATCTTCCATGATATTTCCCTCCATGGTGCTGTAATTCTTAAAAAAATAGCTTTTTTGTGAGACGTCAAATTCATAAAAAAATACTTTTGCTATTTCCAGTTCATCAAAACAAATAAATTACATTGTTTAAAATTTTTGGATTTTTTGGGACTAGTGAATAGTTCATAAATTAGAAGTCCATAAAATCGAGCATCAACTGTTGTTGGTAAGTAAAGTAATATAATTGTTGTTTTTCAAATGTTAAATATTTACCTTGTATCAGTATTTTTTAAATATTTTCAGGTTGAGCACAGTGGAAATTCTGCAAATTTGTTTTCTGAAAATATTCCAAGTTTGAAAAAATTTACCATGTCAGAACTAGAATTCAAACAACTTCAAAACCAGAGACTTTCACAAATTCATTCTCTTTCCATTGTGGGTGATAACTAAATTTTAAAGAAAATTTATAACATGTTTTAAATCACTTCATTATTTGTTTTTTTGTTAATGTAAAGTTTATCGGTAATCGTTATAAGTCAATTTAGAATTGCAATGAAATGTCAGAGTATAATTTTATTTAGCTTTTTCTATGAGCACTGTACAAAATATTCAAACGTAAGTGTTTTATAGTGTGTGTGAGATTTCTATACAAAATATGACTACATAAAATATTTTTATTTAAAATTATTGTAAAATTATTTTATGTGTTTTTGAGATTACATATCAATGCATTTTTACAGCTCAGGACTAATAGTTTTCCAGCTATATACAAGAACTCCAGCATTTTTTATAATGCTTAAAAATTGGTATTCTGGTTTACTTAGTTATTTTCAAAATTTACCTTAACATTGTCTTTCAGCATCTTCTGTTTTTTTTTTAAAGAAAAATGTTAGAGCACAATGTGAAAGTGTGCTTTTAGGAACCTTCAGCACATAATGAATTTTCAACCCATAAAGCATTCCATTTTTTACTTTCTTATCAACTGTTTTTGAATTAGTTAAAAAAATTATGCATCCACCCATTTAATTGCGCAATGTGAGATGAAAATGGCAATTATTGCTAAGTGAGGAAAAAAGCTGATCTTATATGTGCTACATACAGTCTATCTAAAAAGTTTAGAAGACGGATTTTTTTGATATTTTCTAAAAAGCAATATTAAGCACGTGCGCTAATTACGATTCTGTAATATAGGATCACCTGCATTCCAAGGACCATGTAACTTCCAAGTCAGTGGTGCAGTGGAGGGAAGACTCATGGGGACTGCACCTATACCTTTTTGTTTTTGCAATAGCATGTTCTCACTTTTTTATGTTTTATAACATAAGAGTTTTCAGTTTTTGTTTTTATTAACATATTCATAATTATTTGTTGACAAATCCCATGTTACCCGCAACACTAAAAAATTATCTTGTTCTTAATGCCTGTTATATGAGTAGTGTAATGGCTAATTAAAAATTCATTGTCAAATTTGGTACATTTCCATCCATTTTTATCCAAAACTATCCCTTTCTAAACTTTTCGAATATGTTGTACATATGTTTACCTGTGTATAATGTGAAGCAGGCTAATGTGCAGCATTGTAGCACTTCACACTTACATGTTGCAGACCCAGGTGAAACTCCTGGGTTGGGCGCAGTCGACATGGTCTTTCATCCCTTCAGTGGGTTCATAAAATGAGTATCATGCATGCTTGGGAACTAAACCCTGGGAGTTCCACATTCAGATGACCACCTAACCAGAACATTTGCCTTGTACTTCAAAGCCCTGGGATACAAAACTGAGATGGGAACAGTAGGCTCTTTCTATTTTCGTCTGTTACACCATTGAGTTTAGTTTATAGGTATAATGTAAAAGCAAATATGTGCTAAATGGCAAAAAAAAAGATGACTAGACTTATTCATGGTAGAAGTCTTGAAATTATACTACAAATTTTAATGGAAAGAGATAAAGAGTGCAAAAGCATGAACTCCATAAAATTAGAATGATAAACAGCTACTAACATCTGTTGTTAGTACTAAAAAAAAGAAAAAAATCAGCGATTAGGCTATATATGTATTTTTTAAATCCAATCTTATGTATTTCTTCATGGATCCAATATTGTTTGGGATAGCTGTTAGGATGATAGTAATTTAAATAAGTTTGAATTATAATTTAAACATTACTTTTTCATTAAAAAATTGAGATACCTTTAGTTATTTATGAAAAGATATTGTGAACCCACCGATATCATATGGAATAAAGTCAGTTTAGTCATTAAAGCCAATCTATTATTTGTTGTCATTTCGTTCTTTAATAAACATTGAAATTTTCTACAAATATTATATTACATAAATTTTTCCACCAGAGTTTGGTGAATCTGAGCAACTTATGTTGAGAAACATCATGATAAAAATACAGATTTGTACATTTTTTGGAACAAAACAAGTTAAATCACAGTAACAAGGCAACTTAGTTTCATCTTCTTGAGCTCATCACTTAATGCATCTTACTCAAGTCCAAATCCTTCTGCATTTGAAATGGCAATTGTTAATTTTTCTCTTAAAATGTCTCTGTTTTTGTACCTTGGTAAGACAAGTTGATTGAAACAAGTGTGTGATATTGGTAACCTGTCAAACATATACATATGATATGTAATTAATTAATTTTTATATAAAGTATTTGAGATATAAATTAAACATGCATATACATACATGTCTGTGTTATGATTCAAAGCAGATATTTTGAAAGTCATCTCTCCCATTCCTCCAACAGGTACTCTGTCACTTCCCGTTGTAAATCGCAAAAATTGCTTTTGAAGGTCAGAGCTGTAACTTTTTAGAATTTCCCAGAATTCTCTAATGAAACAGTATAATGATATATATATATATTTAAAGTACTAATCTAAAGTTCAACATATGAAATGGTAAGCAAAATGTAATATTTTTGTAATTCATTATGCAACATAGAATATTAAATTATAATATGAAAGATTTAATTAATTTCAATTCAGCTTTCAAGAGTAACTTTAAAACAGCAACTTCTAAATCCTCAAATAATGCAGCTGTTTTCGTTACTGCTAACTCATTTTGTCGAATAAAAGTTAAAAACTGATATAACTTTGCCAGCGAGCAAGGTATTGAGCCTTCGGTCTCCTCTTGAAGTCTAATATTTTTAAATGTATGAGTTAGTGCAAAGTTAACCTGCACGATTCAGAGTTACCTTTAAGTACTCAATCTAAATGAGTGCTTGTTGAAAATTGTAAAATGATAGTCTCTTGCAAAAATATTTTAAATCTTTTTTGATGTAAATGAAACTTAACCTTGCTGATAACTTAAGATAAATGAAGAAATTGTGTTTGATATGGAACATATCGTCGGCACCATGCTAACATTACGAATGTGAAAATTGGCACTTTTTAGGGGAGCCAAAACACTGAATATAATGTTTTCCCGCCTGACGTGTTTAGTCGTTTTCAATTTTTAAATATTTATAAATATCTTAAGTATAAATGTGTTCGTAGGTATCATTTCAATTTTAACTATTTGTAAAATTCAAACTTGAAAATTGCGATTTTTCACATTCATTATTTTAGCATGGTGCCGACGATATAACTGAAGTTCAGATAAAAATAATGATAATCTTGATACTGTAGAAAAATTTTCCAACTCATACAAAACAGTTAGCTGTTTTGTTAACGTTAAAAATTCTTCACAATTATTTGCAGTGTAGTTCTGAGCTTGGGCAAGCTTTTCTTATCTCTTACCTTGCAAAGGCTTTTCAAAATCTGTTTGATTAATAAAAAAACTAATGTAAGCTGTTTTGAACGAGAGAAAATGGATCAAAATTTGACATGTAATCGGTCATATTTTCGATGTTAACTGTTCTTATTAACAGAAGATACAAAGATCTTATAGCTACTTATTACAGTGTTTATATCGTCGGCACCATGCTAAAATTACGAATGTAAAAATTGGCACTTTTCAAGAGAGCCAAAACACTGAATATAACTTTTTCCCACCTGACGTGTTTGGTTATTTTCAGTTTTTAAATTTTCATAGATATCTTTAAGTGTAAAACTATCGTTCGAAGGTATCATTTGAATTTTAATTATTTGTAAAATTCGAACTTGAAAAACACGATTTTTCACATTCGTTATTTTAGCATGGTGCCGACGATATATTCATTTCACTATTACCTTTCGATTAAAACAATAGGTTAACAGCACTCATGTTTCACTCTTGAGTTTGCATTTTAAGTTCTAAATTTATTTGCCTGTTCTATTTATATGCATTTTTCTTGTGGGTCCCTTGCATACGGAGATCAAAATTTTATGTTGTTCAGTTTCAGTCTTTTTATCTTAGAAAAATAATTTATTGGAAGGGGTTCAAAGGATGGCCACAAAATTAGTAAATAGGCTTTTTGTTATTATCCCAGTCTTAGAATGCTTAATATGCATGGTTTTGAGAAAATGAGAGATAGAGGGGACATGATCTAGTTATGTAAGTTTACTACAATGGAGAACATTTATATGCTAAATTTCATGGCAGATGGCAAAACTAAGGGTCAAGTTGTGACAAGAGGAGGAGGAGAAGGCTAAGTTAAGAAACTAATTACCTTTGTGCATAAATTGTGAACAGTTGTGGTATTTATAAAATTAATTGCAATTGCAAGCTCTTTTATATCGGACAAACGCAAAGTGCTTTAAAATGCCGCTTAAAGGAACATCGGAATCATGTGAAAAAGCAACAATTGAATAAGTCTCGTATTGCGCAACATTGTTGGGAAAAGAATCATTCTTTCGATTTTAATTATTTTCAAATTGTCCAAAATTGCTCCAACCTATCAAATCTTGATTTTTAGGAATCCTTCCATGTTTTGAAAAACAGTTCTGACTTAGTTAACGATATTAATGCTATTCCTTATTTTTCTGCTGTTTGGCATCCATTTGTATAATTTTGCCTTTTCCCATTCTAATTTATTTCTCTGATACTGCTGGCATTTTTCCTGTTTTCTACTTGTCTTTATTTTTATTTTTGTTTTCTTCATTTACCGATTCGCTTTCTTTCACTCTGCTTTTTTTGTTCTTGCGATTAACAGTTTTAGCTTGGTGCTTTTTATTATGTTAGCCTTTTGGCTTATCGTGTCGCCAATCAAATTTTTTCTTTCCATTTCATACCTGATAGAAAGCTTCGGTTCAATCTTCATTTTCCCATTGGATCTTTTTTGGCTTAAGATGTTTTTATTGGTGTTAATCTGCTCTGTTCCCGTTGCTTTTGTCTGATGTCTGTGCATCCATAAGCTCAAAAAAAATTTTGCATTGAAGGCGTTCCTTGTAACGCCAAAACATGTGTCTGCAGTATCCCTTCCTATTTGTGCTTAACGTTGGATTAAAACTTCACAAGGCTAAGTTACTTACAAAAAAAAAACTGACATTTATGGACAGCCCATTACTATACTTTCACACATTCAATTTCTACTTACTTGATGATGGGCTCTTCTTCGTGGAATCCATCATAAACTGTAACTTTTCTTAATTCATCCATGTCAAGAGTTGGGCATCCACAAACTAACATTTCCACTTCTTCAGGTCGTAGCATCTGTTTATGCATTGAAAATGTATTTTTGTTATAACATATTTACTTATATGCTTTTAACCTGTTAACCGGGGAATTAGTTATTGCTCAACTCGTTTCACAATGGGGACTTTTTTTTCGCAGCGATAAGTAATATCACACCACAAATAATAATTCACATCTAAGTATGTAAATAATACAACACAATAATAAAAATATATATAACACTGAAATGCACAATAATAAGAATATACGAAAAATTTCTTCATGCCCATTGCTGTAGGCTTTTATGTATGACGAAATATTTCGTCATACCCAGTTAACAGGTTAAATTAAGTACTCGCCTGAAAACGACTTATTCCTTTGTCAAAATGTAGCCATATTGCATATGTTATGTATTGCAAGATTATAATTAAATTTATTCTATGTAACGTAGAAGATTTGTGTTGAAAAGTAGTGTGGGAAATATGGCGCAAAGTGAAATAGTTAAGATAACTTACCTTTTTCAATATGAAGAAATTAAAAGTTTTGTTTTGAAAATCATTATTCATGAAGTAAGAACAATTCATTTAACTATGAAACTTGCATTGAAATATAACTTTAATTTTTTTGCAATAAATTTGTACCTTCAAAAATAAGGGGGGGGGGGTCCTTTTTTTGTATGAAGTGAAAGAAAAATCAACTGTTTTCTATGAAGCATTTTTATTTGATTATAAAAAATATTTTTCATCAAGTGTATAAATAATGCATGTGGAATAAATGAGTAAAGAAAATAAATGAATAAATGGAGGAAAGTAAATGAATTAATTGAGGAATTAATATTTTAATGATTTAATGTATGTATGAATGAATAAGTAAATGTAATTGTGTGTTTATTTTTCACCGTTCATTTGCCCTTCATGCACTTGATAAACTGTATTAAACATTTTACCTCAAAAATCTCCTTATATTTACTGCATAAGTACTGCATTGTACATCAGTAAATCTGAATGAATACTTAAAATGTTAAATACAAAAATTTGATTATTTTATAAATAACAAAAAGTATTTCTTATAAACCACAATAGATTACAGTAAAGTGTGTCAAGTTTATAATATAACTGATATTATTTTTCTTCATCTTTGTAGCTATTTATTTTTTCACTCGATTGAACTCTGTTTGAAAAAGCATTTAAAATATTGTTGGAGGGGCTCTGCAAACTGAAAACATTTAGCTATTTTAATTTACCTCACGTTATTTTGCAGAGTTTAATACTTTTGACATCAAAAATACATCTCTCCTCTAGTAGTCCTGTTATAATGATCGTTTATTACCAGAAAATGATCGTAGTGTCTAAATTAGGACAATTGTAATTTGTATGCCTTATTTGCATTGTATCTTAAAAAAACATTCTGGAAAAGTTTAAACCCAGCAATATATTTAACATTATTTTATGCATTTGTTTAACTACCTTATTTCATGAAATGTAAACCAATGTTTTAAAACTGTGGAAAAAAAATAGGAAAAAATATTTCTTGGACTGGCATGAGTCAGAAATATAACACACTGCATAAATTTCTTAATGCTTTATTAATATAATTGTTAGTTACTATGTTTCCTATCGCTAATTTTTAAAGTGATATACGTTGCTGCAGAATGATTTCAGCCAAACTTAGTGCATCTTTCATGTTGAATCAACTTCATTTAGTTTTTAATGTTGTTACAGTTTGAAAAGTGTTTTTAAAGATATAAATAGGAAATTAAAAATGGGGCAATAAAAAAACTTTATTAACAAATATGATGTGTCTTCATCAGGAGATGTCTGAAAGATATCCAGAGATATTTTAACTCTTTTGAATGCAATAGCAGAGCAGTAGTGTAATTCTTTGAACAAATTGCTAAATCAAGAAAAATCTAAAATTTCTATTCATTTCGTATTAGGATTTGTATTTTTTAATATTTTACCTTTTAATTCACAAAGTATGTTTAGGTTCACTGTGAAAAATAGTTGGGAAATTAAAATAACATTGGGATAAACAATATTGAAATTTTTAAAAATTTTTATGGATCTTCCTCCAAGACGCCAAGTCTCAATTACTCTGGGTAATTCATGGACTAGTGGTTGGAAACCGCTGATGTAAACATATTTTATTTAAAATGATTTTTAATGTAATATTTTGCAAAAAGCTCATGCATACTTACGATTAATGCATTTGAGGCACATACACTGTGGAAGCCAAGATAAAAAGCTTTGAAAGGTTGATATATAGCTTTGTTCAGTATAAGCTCTGTATATAGATGTACATATTCTGAAAAGAAATGAAAGAACATAACAGTTTATAAAAGTCAACTCTAGTCAAAGTAACTACGAAAATAATATATATAAAAAGTTCAGCATGATTTGAAAAAATATGTTGAGTGCATTTATTCATACACAGCTATTATAAGACATCAACATTAAATACAGGGTGGCCACAGACTTGGAAAACAGGGAAAACCTGGAATTATCAGGGATTTTGAAAATTCTGGAAAAATCAGGGAATAATCAGGGAATTTCGGAACAAATCAGGGAAAATTAAATCAGAACTTCAGTCCGTAATTTTTCAACTCTAAAGTGTTGAAAACGATTACATCTTTAATAATAGGACATCTCAGAAGCTTACTAGAAAATTTTCCAAAACCGTCGCGAATTGTTTGTAAACAAAGACGTAAAAAGGTAATTGCAGGGTTTTTTTTTTTTTTTTTTAATATGGAGAGTTAAAGGGCATGAGAGGTTTGGGATTTCTTCCTTAGAATATTTTTAAAAATGTTGAAACCTGAAAAATTCAGGCTGTTTTTAGTGATGTAAAGTGATGGGGGAGGAGTGGCTTTGGTTTCGGTAAAATTACAAAATTGCAGTCTTAAAAATGCAAAATTTAAGCAATCTTTGGTAAGCTTAAGAAAAAGGTTTTGACTGTTGTAATCCAAATGAAAAAAAAATAACTCTGTAGCATTAAAAGCTAAATTTTTGGCTACTTTTGAAAAACTTAAAAAGAGGGGATGTGAAGACTTTCTTCCTAGAAATGTTTGAAACTAAAATGGGGGGAAAGGGGGGTGTAAGACTTTTAGTAGTTGGTGATCTAAATGTATAGAAGGGAGAGGGGGGGGGGTGTGCTTGAGAAAGAAAGTCTTACAAATGGAAATTTAGATCACCTTTCGTAAACTTATAGGAAAGAGTTCAAGGTACTTTCTTTAAGTTTTGTGTGTTGCTGAAGTATTAAGAACTCTGTTTCAGGCTACCTTTGTGTGAATTAAAGAGAGTGGAGGATCTCTCTAGGAAATTTTCAAAACTGAAATCTTAAATCTTTTTTGTGGTGTCTTAGGCAATGTCTAAGTAAAGAAGGAGAGGCTTTTTGTTGGAAAAATCCATAACTGGAGTTTTAAAGATGCAACTATAGGCCACCTTTCATGAGAATTTTCATGAGGTTCTGGGCTTGTACTGGAAGTTTTTGAAGCTGGATCTGCTCGAACTTCCTAGTGAGCTATCTTTCAGTGACTTAAAAGAGAGGGTATTCGTTTGATACCTTCTGATTTTTTTTTTTAAATTTTAGTTGCAGTCTTAAAATTTTAACGTTATCTTTGGGGCTATAAAGAGAGGGGTTTTGCATTTCCTAAAAAAAATTCCAAAACCGAAACGTTAAAAACCCAAATTTAAGCCATCTTCTGATGAATTTAGGGAAGGGTTTAGGGGGCTCTCTCTCCAAAATGCTTTGAAGCTGAATTATTAAGAACTCTAAGCTATCTTTGTGTAGCTCAAGCAGGGGGAATTTTGAGGCTCTCACCCAGGAACTTTTAAACATTGAAAGTTTAAAGCTTTTCGTTGTGTTTGGTGATGTAAATTTTGGAGAGAAGGGAGTCTGGTTTAGAAAAATATCTGAACTGGAGGCTTTAAAATGCTGATTTGAGTCATCTTTAGTGATAGTAGGAGATTTCAGGCATTCTCCCCCTGAATGTGTTTCAAAATTGATGATTTAAAAGGCTAATTTTAAGTTCCAATGCTCAAATATGTAAAAAAAAAAACATTTTATTGTTTTCTTTCAGTGATTTAAGGAGGGAGGATTTCGAACCCCTCTGCCGAAAATAATTTGACTTAAAATTGAAGGCTTAAATATTTTACGGATTGTTTGGTGAAGAAAAAGTATGGCTGCTACAAATTTGCCACCTTTGTGAACTCAGGGGGAAAGGTTTGGGCTTTTTCTTTTGAAAAGTTTTCATAGCCGACATATTAAAAACTTTTATAAACCATCTCTAGATGTCTTAAGGCTAGGGAGATTTTGTGCAGTTTTGAAAGTTTAATTCTATCTTTTGTGAAGTTAGAGGGAAGAGTAGCGGTGAAAGATGTTCCTCAAAAGTTTTTATGCTCTCTTTGGAGATCTTGGAAGTTTAGTAAACTGATTTTAAATTTGAAAAACATTCCGTTTGTTGATGACGTTTTTTAGTGTTTCGAATAAAACAAGCCAACTATGTAACTTCATTTTTTATCAACAAATTAACAGTCTCAAATGCATTTCTTGTAATTGTTGTTAATTTTAGAAAAATTAATTAATGCCTGACGTAGTTTAAATAGCCAGAAATATCCAGGTATCAATTAAAAGAAGAAATTGATCTTCAAGAGGATGAAAAATGCGTTGTACGAGAAATCAGGGAAAATTTTAGTTGGACAGGGAGAAATCAAGGAAAAAGATTTTGTTCTTCCTGTGGCCACCCTGAAATAGCTAACATTTGTTACTTTAGGAAAACAAATTCCTGACAGTTTTCGTTTTGCTTTGTTGTATTCTGATTTTAATTTGATACCTATATCTCAAGGATTAGATGCATTCACATTTAAATATATTTTTTGCATATTAATAAGTGCTACTATTTGTGTAAATATATTTTTCTTTCAATTGTCTCCTTGTTAATTTTATTGAAGTTTGAATTTTATTTGAAGTTTTATTTTTCTTTAAAGATGCATTAAAGGGTTGTTCTTTGCTAACATGATAATATAACTTCTAAATTAATTTAAAATATTATATTTTGCATTAAAAAAGTTCTTGCTTACTTCTCAAAAACCAAACATCTCTTTTCATTTGTTTTTAAATCAAATACATAGAAGAATCTCATTGCTCTTTTTATAGTTGCTATCTCCAAACTGGATTGGGAAAATGTTAATTTTATTCTTTTTGTTAATATTTCAATGACTGAAAAGTATATACGTTAGTATAACTTTGTTTATCCGTTTTCAAAAGATTTACCAAATGTACTTGTATTTTGTTACGTAACATCTAGAAAGTAAAAAATAAGAACGGTTTTACTTATTCACTCGTTAATATTTCATCTAATAGATATTTTAATTTTGTAGGAATAGTTTTTGCACTCGAATTTCGTTTCGTTTTGCGTTTTGTTAATCCCATTAAAAATTTTTGACGCTAAGCACTTACTGTTCAGATGATTATAATCTTTCTGTTATAGTGTGGACAAAGTTTTAATAAATGTTTAAGTTTTAAGAGTTAATTTTTTTATAGATTCTGAATTGAATAATTTAAAACTTTTTAATCAGATTGTTCAAATGCTTTAATGACATATATTCCATGGTCTTTTACAACTTTCAAAAAATTGAGGTATTTTAAATGGATAAGTTTCTTTAAGTTATTCATTTATTGGCTGTTGCAATTTACATCATGATAATTTTTACTCGAGATTTTAAAAATAGGGTACTGTATAGACCTGTAAGCATCTAATTTTTCAAGCTTTTTCAAACTCCTTTCATGGCATCAGTGAGTACAATTAGTGGAGTAGACAGAAAAAAAAAATCCTGGAGGAGGATATAGTTAAACTTTGAGAGGTAGGATATTAGTTTGTCACTTCTATTGTCAAAAAAAAGAAATTTTCTGATTTTTGGGGTATGATATATTTACAAATCCCCCTTTCCCCCGGATATGCAACTGTGTAATATCTTTGAACCTCAAATGACACTATTGATTAAAAATTTTATTTTGAAACAACATGCAACTAAAACTCCGTTAAAATGTAAAAATATTGTTAAAAAGTTTTAAGAGCATAAAAATTCAAGAATTTATTTCCATAAAGATTGTAGTCTTTTAGTCCACTCACTCTTCCTATGAGATGCATAAAAGTAAAAGTTCACCAAAATATTTAGTATTCTAATGTAAAAATGATACAAACATAATTGAAACTAGTTTCAAGCCACCTTTTAAAGAAAAATATATGTTGGCTTTTTAAAATATTTGCCCGCTAAGTAATCTAAACCAACTTTTGTCAACCTAACAACCAGTCCAACACAAAAGAAAGGGAAAGAAAGAAAATTCTGTTAACACGTATTTTAAAACTATTTTATTTCAATTGAGAGATTAAACTCTTTAATCTTTTAGTTTGATTGAATAAAACTAATTAACTATTCAAATAAATAAAATCACTGGTAAGAGTACTCAAGTTTTATTTTTACTATAAAGCATAAGTTCTAGAGTTAAGATAAAAATCCCAAAAAATCTTCACCTGTTATATACATTTTAAAACATTGGCATAATTTAAATTTTTGGAGTTTTAAGCATTAACCCAAATAGAATTTTCTTTTTGTTTTGAAATTCATCAAATAAAATTACCATGCCTGTTGGTATTTGTAACTGGAAGATTGTCACCATCTGCTTTGAGAACATGTGTCTTGACAGCTCCAAATTCTTCTACAGAAACCTAATAAGTAAATACTTAAAATATTGAAAGAAGTACTCAAATTTTTGTTGTTAAATAGTTTAAAATACTCCAAGTTTTTGAGTTTTTTTTTTTACCTCTTACGGAAATTAAATTATTCTAAAGAAAAGGCTGATAAAACGTAAGGTGATATTGTTGAGCAAAAGTATTTTTGTTAGACAAACTTCAAAAAATATTACAATATATTTTTTTGCAATATGAAATGGTAACGTTAGTTTGGTCATTGTTTCCTATATTATGTTTTTCCATTGTTGCATAAAGTTTTACTTCTGTCCTGAATTTTGTCAAAATTAGCACCACACTACATTGCTATCGTACTAAAATTTAGATTAATTTCATTTAAGAAAATGATGCATCAAGAGCAAGTTTTCATTCTGGTTTAATGAAGTAGAAACTCTCTAATTCGTGCTTCTGTTAGCACTGTTCTCGTATACGAATTCATTGAGTGCTGGTTTCCATGTAATTCAGGGATGTTAAGTTGGATGGCTTATGAGTTTGATCGAATTTGTGTTGCATTTACAGTAACAGTATGACGTAAGACATCATTCAAGACTTTCCTGCCTCATAGCTCGCCTATCTCACCTTGTGTATATACGCTGGAGGGGGCTCAACAAAGTACTAAAACCTCCATTCAGTTTAAATTTTTCCTACGATAAATGATAATTATGTAATCACTCTTTATGCCAATATTGTTTTTACTTGGGTAAAATTCTGTTTCATTCTGACCACTCCTTCTAGGTGCATTGATTTTTTTGTTGGAGAGTGTATATTAATCATTCTGATAAATGTTTAATAACTCGTTTTGTGACTTTTCGCTTTTGCTCTTTCATTTATGTATACTAAAATAGTCTTACTTGAAATGTCATACAGAAGTCCTCTTCAACATTTCCTTCATATGAAAGCAACTCTCGTAATCCAATTGCAACATCCTAATAAAATTATAATACACTAAATTATTCGTTATTGCTAAATATCAGACTTACTGATTTGAGCATCAGTTCATTATTTTAGTCGTCATTTTCCCTCTCGGAGAGCCCCTATACTCATCAAAAATCACAACTAACTTTAAGCATAACTTGTATCTCTTTCATAACACAATACAATAAGTCTAATAGTAGCGCTTTATCATGCTGTGGGTTTTGTCGCTTTTGATATTTTTTTTCATCAGTAAATTTTGATCCAAATTTCCAGGAATATACGATTTAAATTCATTGTAGGATTTCGAACCATATTTGTTCTGCTGCGTTGAAACCGGAAAAGAAAATAGCTGTTGTAACATGCTAATTTAGCATGAATAATTCTTTTTTAAAGGGTTTTTTTTTTTTGTTTGTTTCCTAAAAACTTCACAAAACTACGGAAAGATGGCATAATTTCGTTTTCTCTTAAATTGGCAAAAAATAACAATTCACTTTCTACCTGTTTTTCGAAAAAATAGTTAAAAAAACTCGCAGTTTTGAATTACTGCTGTCAAGAGCAAATGCTTCGCACGGAACATACTCACCTCATGCAGCCATTTTTATTCATATAGATTAACATGAGCGTAGAAATATATTTTGATAAATGAATTATGTTAGAAGTATAGTCACAGTACGGAACGTAATTATAAGGGCGCGGGGGGGGGGGGGGGGGGTTCGCTAACATCCGTTTAGAGACGAACAAAGCAGGTTTCTTCGCGAAAAAGACGTCCACAGCAACTCAGCAACTAAGCAGAAGAGCTGGGCTGAAGGACTGAACCCGATAATATACGTAAATATCAGGCAACCGGAAAATGAAAAAGTTACGCGGACCCGAAATGCGGGAAAGATACGACAATTGAACACAGGGAATGACTTCAAAGAAGGAAAAAGGTGGATTTCTAGACATTAAGCAACGTTGGCGTAAACAAGTCATTGACAATGGGAGTCGATAATCTTCCAAATGAAGCACGATTTCCAAAAACGCTGCTGAGGGCCGAATTTAAATTTTGAATAACTACGCGCAAAAATAAAAATTAGGCCCCTACTGAACTACAATGCAAGAATCCCCCCCCCCCCCTGAAAATAAAAGGCGGAAATGTTTTTTTAAAAACATTTTTTAACAATACAAAAAAGGGCCGTGGTAACTCGAAATTAACAACAATAGTAAAACAATTACCAACAGCTAAACAGGTACCAAGTTAATACTTAGTTCTTAAGACAGCGGGATCAGACGATTCAAATATCTTTAGGACTAGAAGGTTACCCCCTCTTTTACCTGTTCTCATAGAAAAAAACTTCAATTGAAAAATTACGGTAATCGTCTATAAGACGATCACCCAATGGTAGCAGAGCACCAGCACATGTTAGGCCCATGTGTAAATAAGAAAGAGTTGGAGATGCAAAACAAACGAAAAGAGGCGCTGCGTAATGACAAAATGTCTATTACGTAGAGTAATTTCAATAAAATTAAAAGATTTAAATGATATTAATTGAATAAAATTAAAGATTTTTTTCAAATTCGCAGTTACCTACCTGTCGTACTCAGCCAACGATATATTCTCTCTTATCCTGTTATTTCTGTTGTTATTCCCGTTTTCTGGGTTACTAGGTTTTTTTTTATTTCAAATGGGGCTGCAGTAGAGGCGCAACCTTTTGCAGACCTAGTGCGATCCCCCAATTAGGCATCCATTCTTTCACGTAGCACCAAAATCGGCGGAATGCCATTACCATGAGAATTTTGACGCCCAGTTGCCGCCAGATGGAGGCACCTGGGCTCTTTTGATGCGAAAGAGCCACGGAGTAGAAAGAAGCAGAGAAATGTTCTACGGATGCGCTAGTTTGAAAGTGGCAACAAATTCTCACACGCCGCCAGAGGACGCTAGCTGAAACGCTCCCTACTTCCTACGGGATTCAATGTAAATGATACTGAATCTGTCCTCTCTTTAAATGCTGCTATGGGAAAGAAAAAAATTTTTTTTCAACTGGATTTTGATGTAAATCTTCGACTGACATTATGAATTAAGTATGATTTTCATCCCACGAAAATAGGAGCCGTATTTTTTGAGAAATAGGTTTAATCGAATGCACTTACCAACTTGCCAAATCTGACAGAATCTGTCATTTTTTAAAGACTGCTGTTGGTAAGAGGTTTTTTTTTTTCAACTGGATTTTGGTGTAAATCTTCGATTGACATTATGAACTAAATATGACTTTGATCCCACTGAAGTTTTGCAACTTAATTTTTTTATTAATTAAAAATATTTAGTAGACAAAATAATTATTACAGACTATATTTTCATATTACCTTCTTTTTTACATGTTCATATTTTTATTTAATTACCATTTGTGATCAGTAATTGAAAAATTTATTTATTCATTATTATTATTTTTCTAAAAATACTAATTATATGTAGAACAGAATCGCTTTTTTTCTTTTCCAGACATTCCAAGCACTCACACGCACACAAAATAAATAAATAAATAAATAAAATAATAAAGAAATAAAAGAACTAATGTGGATTAAAAATATTAATTAATGAATAATTTTTATTCAAAACAAATCAGCCCATAATTTTAATTAAAAAATAAATTAATCAATAATTTAAATAAATGAATTAATTAATTAATTAGCTTTAAAAAATCCCCCCAAAAAATTTTTATGGCGCAACATGCGCCATAATACCCCCCCCCCCCTGTGTGCACCCCTGGTTAGAGATATATTATATTAGTCTAGGTTTAAGCAAAAAAGATAAAAAAAATTCGAAAATTAAGCCAATGAATATATTTTTAATTGTAAAAATTATGTAAATATAAAAATTTCCTATTATTAGGTAAAAACGAAGAAAAATAATAATAATGAATAAATAAATTTTTCAATTACTGAATTACAAATGGTAATTAAATAAAAATATGAACATGTAAAAAAGAAGGTAATATGAAAATATAGTCTATAATAATTATTTTGTATACTAAGTATTTTTAATTAATAAAAAAATTAAGTGGCAAAACTTCAGTGGGATCAAAGTCATATTTAGTTCATAATGTCAATCGAAGATTTACACCAAAATCCAGTTGAAAAAAAAAAAAAAACCTCTTACCAACAGCAGTCTTTAAAAAATGACAGATTCTGTCAGATTTGGCAAGTTGGTAAGTGCATTCGATTAAACCTATTTCTCAAAAAATACGGCTCCTATTTTCGTGGGATGAAAATCATTCTTAATTCATAATGTCAGTCGAAGATTTACATCAAAATCCAGTTGAAAAAAAAATTTTTTCTTTTCCATAGCAGCATTTAAAGAGAGGACAGATTCAGTATCATTTATATTGAATCCCGTAGGAAGTAGGGAGCGTTTCAGCTAGCGTCCTCTGGCGGCGTGTGAGAATTCGTTGCCACTTTTAGATAGCAGAGATTTAGCTCCTCCCCTTTAACCTCCTTGGAAAGAGCACTAGGATTTAATTTTGCCTTGGGGATATTCAAAGCCAAATGAATGCCCCAAGGGATCTTTTACATGCCGCATAATCATACGATATGGGCGCCGATGATTTTCCGCATCTCGAAAATCCGCCGACTGGCCAACTCTAGGATCGAACCCGGGTTATCGGCGCGGAAAGCCGACGCTCTATGGGTTACTATGTGAACCTCTCTTTTCGGCACTAATGAAGAGGCTCGCTTTGTTCAGCTTCGAAATGGCTTTTTGCTAGTCAAATATCCCTTTAACTTTTTTTATTATTACATTGTATTATTTTGCTTCTCATGCTTAATTTAAAACTTAATGACATTCTTCATTTAAAAAAAAGAAGAAAAAGAAGTAACATATTATTACTACGCAGATATTATGTGGATCACACTTTTATAAGTAAATGTTTGAATGAAATCTGTCTTCAGGGTTAAACTATTTTATGTGAGTGGTATCTAGAAAGGAGATTAAAAATAAGCTTACCGGCATCACTTCCGCCAGGTCATCTATTCCAAATTTCCAGACTCCTACGTTGGCATGTTGTAAGTTCTGAGGTACAACTGGCGGACTGAGAAGTTTTTTGTAGCATGCAGTTGGAAAATGCAGGTCTAAAATGATTGAATTGTAGACTGCAAGTCCCATAAGCTTGGGAAGAAATTAAGGATTCATTTTTAACAGATGAGAAAGGATAAAAAGTAGAACATTCCGTAGAAAATTTTTTTTGTGCACTGAAATTTTTTATATCATTATCTCTACTAATAATAATGAAGTTAGTTTAGATGTATGTGTGACTCGCTTAGCGCTAAGTTCGGTCGATTTTTATGAAATTCGTCATATTAGTTGTAGCGTAGGGGTGTGCACTTCGAAGCGTTTTTTTGAAATTTTATTTTGGTTTTTTTTATTCGAGTGTTAAGCTCATTTTCACATTAGTTTGCGAAAATGGGAAGAAAAATTTCATGCCAATTTTTAAGTTTTATGTCATTTGAGAGCTTGGGATTTTCTGCACGGGAGAAAATTTGTTCCAAGCTACTACGAGCTTCAGAAGAGCTGCAAGGATTGTTTTTAGAAAAACCCAAAAGCAAGACCAAGAGGTTCTAAATCAATGAGCTCAAGAATAAAATCAAAAGTGAAAAACTAATGAAGTACATTTTTGCAACTGAAATTAACCTTTTGTTTTGTTGCCATTGTTACGTTTTTTGACTCCTTTGTTTGTTTGTTTTTTACTGTTTTATTAATTTCTTTTTTCTAAAGTACCGTAAAATGGGGTTAATCGGAACACTTTTCAGCTTTGATTGTAAAAAAAGCAGTTAAAAGATTTTTTTTTAATTTGATTTTTTGGGTAAAAACTTCGGTCTTGCTTTACTTTTGATATTCCAAGCAAAGACAAAAGATTTTGAGCAATTATTATTAAAATATATAGCAAATTATGGGTGTTCCGAATCACCCCGCTGATAGGGGTCAATCGGAACACTTGTTAAAATTTTTATTTTTTTCAATTTAATCTGTAATGGGTCTCACAAACATGAGTAATATTGATGGGGGAGAATAAGAACAGATAATTACTGTCAAATAAATGTATAATTTCAGTACCAGTAAACGTTTATAATTTGTGAACATTCAAAATAATTTTGAACTTATGAAAAATGAAAAGTAATTTTAAGAAAAGCTTTTGAATTGAAATGCAAAGATTTAACATGAATGGAAGTCACTCATGTCGTCCACAAATATGTACTTGTCCTTAAAACTAGCAATTGTGACTTGGCTTAAGTTTTTTCATAACATCTCCTGGGATAAACTCTGCCTTTTCTTTAGTTTTTTGAAATTTCTGGGTTTCGGGGATTGTTCTGAAAGATTTTTTCGCTTATTCATCACTGTCTGTGTGCTGGACGTTTACTACATAAGTCTATGTGACTTCTCCCTTTTTT
>JAXGGA010008275.1:0-57857 GCA_038373865.1 Uloborus plumipes
TTTTGTCGGTTGGCTTATGCTTAAAAAAGAAACAAATAACATCAAACATTCTATTCTAAAAATTAAATAGTCTGCACTAAATGTGGTTTATGAGTCTGTATCTGTTTTACCAAGACTTTAATTTTAGTATTAGTTCTTGAGAATCCTAAGAAGTTTAAGTGTTTTAAGTGCTATCAATTAATATTCAACGGTATTTAGATTTTTCTCCATTCATAACAAAAAATATTTGTTTAGAAGCGTATTTTGAACCAAATCTACAACAACACCAGACGGCTAAAGTGTAAATATGAAAAAATTTTGTTGGTACAAATTTCCAAATTTCTATATATCGTGGATGACTTTGTATTTTATTACCAATGTAAAAGGTCAGTAATTCTGATTTGGATTTCAGAAGGGAAACAAGTAGTGTCTTACAGAGAAATAGACAAAGAATTCGAAAATATCAGCATTTTTTATGATCCTGATAGTCATCAAACCCAACATGGAATGTATACTTAAAATTAGTGCAAAATTTTCCCCATATATCATTGGAAAATTATTAAATTTGAGTTGATACTTTCAGTAATAAATTTAATATCTTATTCTATTTTTTTCAAAGTATAGAGAAAGAAAATGAAGTTTCATCATAAAAGAATGTAGGTATATCCTATGCTGGTTTAGGAAACTTTTTTTGTACTATCTTAAATTTAAATTACTTAAACGCCGTATAATTCGAGATGACATAGCTATTCATTTGCTATTCTTCATTCCAAAGCAGGGCTGCGGAGTTGGAGGAAAAATGGTCGACTCTGACTCCGACTCCGACATTTTAAAACTTCCGACTCCGACTCTCGACTCCTGCTTTTTTTTATTGTTTATTTTTTTTACCCAAATGTGAAGAGGGAAAAACCCTAAACAAAGGTTGAAATATTAAGTCAATTTTTAAAAGTTTCATTTTTATTCATGATCCTAGCCAGGACTCACTTTAGGGGGGGGTAGCAAGCTGGGGTATCCTAGTTGGAGGTCATGGGAGGTCATTGTGACCTCTCAAAAAGTTTCATTTTCTCAAGAATTCTCGCAGGTAATTTCACCGCATTTACCTCAATTCTCGGAGGTCACTGTAACCTCCCAAAAAGTCCCTTTTCTCCAAAGTAAAAGACAAATGGCGCTCTTGTCATTTAACTTAGTATAAAACTAATCATTTTCTTGTTAAATGGCCAGACTTTATTTTAACACATTGCATTTTTGCTGCAAATATTTTTTGTTCACTTGCATAAGTCCAAATATAGCAATTCGTTTCACAAAGCAGACCCCGCCATTTGGAAGCCCTTTTTAATGATCCTTGATGCTTAGGATTTGGATATTGGAAGCTGAAAATTTGTATCTGTTAGTTCAAAGATTTGTTTTCGCCATCCATAAAATTTCATCCAAATCGGAGGTGGTCGGAGTCGACATGTTTTTCAGCGACTCAGACTCCTTTGGTTCAAAATCAGTCCGACTCCGACTCCGCAGCCCTGTTCCTAAGTAGCAAGTCCTCATTGTTTTCCTTTCAGACATTTTAAAAAACACACTCCCTAAAATTCTAAAATCTTATGATTATTTTTAATTTGGACATCTATTGCACATTTCAATAAAGGAGTAACTTGCCATACTCTCCTCTTTCTCACGGGAAAAGTTCACAAAACATTCAGAGCTCTAATTCGCAGTTTGTTAATACAGTGAACTAGCAGAGGAAAAGTCTTTCTTTCGCAAGGAGTTTGTGATAAATAATTCGATGGTACTTTTGAAATTTTTTCCCCAAATTATTTTCAAGTAATGTAACAAAAACAATTTAAGGATCTTCATTTGTGCAACCATACTGAATTTTGTCCAATCTGGTTTCTTAATTCTATTTGCAAAGTTAACTTTTTAAAAAAAATTCATCACCCGAAGCTGAAACTACTGCAGATCAAAAATCCATTCTGCAGCATCGAAAGTTTCATTCGTGTCAAACACAATTATGCTTTACAAAGCATTGTCTGTAGCCGTCGCAGCTTTCGTTAAATGTCCGGAGCAAACGCTAAGTACTTTGCAATATTGTAGTTAAGACAATTTGTGAGCTAACAATTTATAATCCAGACTCTAATCGTCATAATATCATTATATTTATCAGTTCAATTGTTTTAGTTTTTATCAATATTTTTGATATCGACATTTTCCCTCAATTTTGGAATTTTTTTCGAAAGTCTTTGCGTGCCACTGTTACTGCTCTGCCGTGCCACATTGTGGCATGCGTGCCGCGGGTTGGCCACCCCTGAACTAAAGCAATAATTGACCACAATGTATCTGTTGCTCATATTCGTGCTTAAATCTCTCTAGCTACTTTCAGAAGCGCATTGAGACTGAGTTGATTGTTTATATATTTTCTTAATAAGTGTTTTATTTGCATTTTTAATCGATCAGTATTATTGTGTGTGACATTTATGTTTGCTGTATAAAGAATATTCTTTTCAAACCGACTGTTATTAGAATTAACACACATATCTCAAAAAACTTATACTACTAACAAATATTACGAAATATAAGTACTACTATGAAAAAAAAAATTGGACATCGAAGTTGCTTGGGCACTCTCTTGGGTCACTGCACGTGCCTGAATTATACCAATTTCCCCTCTCATTTCACACATTAGAGTTCCTCTCAAAATTTCTAGCCTCTCCCAGGAAAATATAGTGAGTGTGCCGTTGCTTTTAGATCTATCTTATGAATATTTGGATCCAACGTATACCGCTCATGTAATCCATACTGGCCATTTCTCCAATATTTGCGTGTTGCGGACTCAACCTTTCACAAATTTTGAGCATTAATATTTATTACATCCTAGTTATAAAAACAAGTTCTTTTTTGCCAGTGCAGAAGTCCTACCTACACACAAACTCAAAATAAAATAAATTGCTAATTGAACAGTAAATTCAGTAATAATGGCCAAAAAGGTGTCATGATGCAGATTTTATGAACAAAAATGCTGCCAAAAATTGAGTTTCATTCTCTTTGAATGTAATTATTGTATGCTTTCAAAGTTTTGTTTTTTTTAAACACCAATACACTGCAGATAGTAAGAATGTAAAAATTTTATTTTTGAATTCATAGATTAAAATTTTAAAACAAAAAAAATTTCATATACACCGTAAAATACTTGTTGTCGACTCTAAAATTTGTATCAATTGACTTTGTGACCAAAAAAATTTAGAGATAAATATCTTTTACAAGAAAAAATAATTAGAAGTTTTCAATAAGTAAAGAAAGACATTTTGCTGTTTCTTTAGTGTAAGAAACAAATCGTTTAAAGCCAATGGGAGCTGGATTGTCAGAAAATTCTACAAACTATCTCACAATCAGACTTGTTTCAAATTCTATTCTTTCTTTTTAATGTTTTAATATCTTTAATTTGTTATTACTGGTTGGAAAACAATTTTTATGTGAAAAAACTGTTTTAATTTTTATTGACTGTGAGTCAACCCACCATTGATTGCTGAAGAGAACTGCAATCCATTCACCGGTTTAAAGAGATAACACTTTTTTACATCACAGCCTGTGATGTAATAAAGTGTTATCTGCCCTAAGTTTCTCATTTAATCAGGATATATCTGTTTGTTTTAATCCAGGTCATGACTGCAAAAGTGGTGCATTTTTGAGTTCAGAAAATTATCTTTCATTGGTAGGACGGTAGTCAAAAAAAAAAAATCGAATTCGGAAGTAATTGGTGGAAAGCTGGAAATTTTTTTAATCTATTCCTTATGGGTCTGTAATGAATATCCTAAGTTTTCCCCCCTCCTACTAAGTGAGCTTTCGCTGCAGTGTCCAAAATAGTGCAAAAAAACACCTATTTTTTCATTAATTCCACAATATCTCGAAAAATACTTGTAAAAAAGCCATACATGCATAAAGTAAATTTGTAGAACATAAAATTTTGAACAAAATGAGTACCTACAGCATATACTTTTGTTAAATATTACGCTCACAGCTTAATTTCAAAGTTTGGCATAAAATCGCCAATCGCGCGTTTCAACCCTTTCCCGCTCATATAATACCTTTCCCACTCCCACTGTCCCTCCCCGAACTCTCCCGAAGATGAGTAATCTTTTAAGACTGTTTTACAGAATGGTTTTACTGTTCGCTGTTTTATTATTATAATTTTTTCTTCCCAACCACAAAAATCTTTCTGCACGCTGTCTCCCTGATTCTGAGGCATTTCACGGTATTTGTGACATAGGGGTGTCCGTAACAAAACTTTTTAAAAGTTTTAAATTTTATATTGAAAAAGTACATTCTAAAGTATATGAATATCATATTGTTTTCATAGTTCACTTTATACTAGGTTTGTAATTGCACTCAGAACATTGAAAATGCATATTTCACTGTTACGGACTCTACATCGAATTTTTCTTTAAAAACTAAACTTTTATTCCAATTATTGTTACGGACTCTACAGTCATCATTTTCACAATCCATAATTTTTTACAGAACTCACTTTTTGATTAAAATTGTTAGCTATATTAGAGGTGAGCCTTTACTTTATCTGTCTCAAGTACCAGTTTTGCTTTAAAAATCGGTTTAAGCCAGATTTAAAGAAAAATTCAACGTAGAGTCCGTAACAGTGAAAATTGCATTTTCAATGTTCCGAGTGCAATTACAAACATAATACAAAGTGAACTATGAAAACAATATGATATTCATATACTTTAGAATGTACTTTTTCAACATATATAAAAATTTTAAACTTATAAAAAGTTTTGTTACGGACGCCCCTATGTCACATATACCGTGAAATGCCCCTTCTGCGACAATGTCGCTGCGTCAGCAGCTTTCTGCCACAGGGGTCACAACCTTTTCTTATCAATATAAAAATGACTTAATTTTACTCCTATGCATTGTTATCACTAACCAAAAATTTTAATCTGAAAAATAATGGTTTAAAAAAATTGTAATCTAAGTTTTCATATGATTCAAAATAAATTGGAAAATGATTTAAAGGTGTCTTATTATCAATCTATGAATATTCATCTCAGGGATCACACTGAACTGTTCCTGGCCAAAGGTGAATTAACTACTGCTAACATGGAAAAGTTAGTTACACAAAAATGCACAATTTGCAATGTAGAAAGAACATCTGCAATAGCAAATTTTTACCAAACATTTTTAGCATATTTTTTGACTGATTCTTAGAACAGTTGTATTTTGTGCAAAAAAGCAATTGTAAATTTCTCAAAAATTCTGTTATCATGAAAAATATTTAATTCTTACAACTACTCAGAATTAGTGGAGTACCTGATCAACATTTAGCCGAGTACCAACTATTTACCAAGCACTCGGTACGCCTCAAGTCAAACTGCAAAATTGTTCACAAATTCAAACACTTTCTTTTACATATATGTTACAGATGAAAGAAAAAAGGAATAACATGGTCAAAAATGTATAAAATATTTTCAAAGTTGGAATTTTTCTTTTGCTGTTTTCTACCTGTAGAAAAATGCTAACTTAAAAAATATTTTCCACATTTTCTGACTGTTTCTGCTTCTTTAGTTTTTAAATATTTTATAAAATTCAGATGTGTAGCAATAAAAAGTTGTCAGAATTCATAAAATAATACATTATTGAATGTTTCCTTTTAATTACATTTAAGAACAAGCACAGGGAAGCAGATTAATATATATAAACCTTCAATCATTTAAATAAAAGAACACTAAGAAGTTTTTTTTTCAATGGGGTTGTTTTGAAACTTCATAGTTTATTTTGGTTCAACATATAATTACTACTTTGAAATAACCATCATAGTTTTGGAATTGATATTGATAGTCTTTAAAATAAAGGAACAAAGCCAGATATTTATTCTCTGCAAGATATGTGGAAAAATGACAGTAGATAAGTACCCTAAATGCAGAATTATTTGACAAAATAGCTATCATGCTGTTCATTTCTAACGAAGTTTTGAAATGTCATACTGTTTTTGAATGTTCAAAATTTAAGTCTGGAAAATTAGCATAAGTCGCACCACACGATATCAATAACAGCAGAACATTTGACATTTTGCGCAACTTAAGTTATGTTTGAAATATTTTCAGCAAAAAAGAAAAAAAAAAGGTTGTCATTGTTTAAGGAAAAGTTCAGCTTTTATAGCGGGGTTGAAATCGTTTGAATATCTGGTTATTTTAAAGTCGCAAGCATAATGTTATATGATATTAAAGATGAATCATTTGACTAACCCAATACGTCGATGAGCAGATCTTATCCATCGCTGGCTTTAAAAAGACAATATTTGCGGAAGAATTCAAAAATCTTTAACGCCCCTTAACATCATGATTCACTATCACGAACGAACTGATGCCTGAGAGCGGAAAAGGTTCGACAAAAGAGCCGCTTAACGGATTATGAATTCAACACAATTTTCATTCTTTTTCGCCGATAAATTTCTATTGTTCCGTAACATCTACGAAAGCATGATGATTACACAATCTTACAAGCAGAAGGGAAAATTGTAAATATGAAACCAAACAAAAAGCTGTTGCCATTTTATGACTCTACTTGTTCAGTCGTTTGCACAGTTAAAGAGTATATAAGACCTTGGCCTCGCTCGATCCAGCGATTTCTTTTTCGTTTTTACTTCCTTTTACGTAGTAAAGGAAGTATTGTGATCGCGAAAAAAAAAATCACTCAAATTTGAGTCTAAATTTTGATTTTGCTCACCCCCGAATGAAAATTCCTTAGTTTTTTTGACCTGTCAGCACGTGTATATGTACCTAGCAACATATAAGCAGCCGAAAATTTTTTTTCAACCACCCCCGAGTTAATTACGACGAGTTTTCTCGTGACGTCTGTATGTACGTGTGTGCGTATGTGGGTCGCATAACTCAAAAACTATATGCCGTAGAAGCTTCTAGCTTGGTATGTAGGCTCTGAGGATGGTCTAGTTGTGCACCTCCCCTTGTGGTTGCATTTGAATGTTCCCAAGGGTGTGTTTTACCCCTTTTTTGGGGTAAATCAGTGTTAATTTCAATGCAGACTCAAGTGATATGAATTGGCGCGACCACTTGGCGATATGTCGCCAAGCTTTTGGTCGCCGTTTGACGCCAACTTGGCGACATATCGCCAAGTTGGCGACAAATTTGGCGAAAAAAATATTTTTCGAATTTGGGTTCAACTTGGCGCTATTGGCGATATTTTGCGAAAAATTCACTGAATGATATTAAAATCAGCAATATTTAGAAAATTAACCATTGCAAAATATTTTTTGCATTGTTTCGTGGCAGATTAGGGGAGTAAATATTTGAATTGTTACCTTGCTCACTCCAAGCACTTTTTTTAACACTTAAGGCAACTACTAAGAAATTTACACGTAAAAGGAAGTAGTGTGGGGTCCATACCAGATTTTTTAAGACCGGGATTCAAGTGAAACACGGACGATCGCAACTCACCAAAGCAATCGCAAATTCCCAAATTTGGATTCAAGTGAAACGTTACAATCCCTACGAGATACGATTCTGTCGATTGCAAATGCTGTTTCACTTGAATTCGGCCCGAAATTTTTTTTTTTTTTAAGCAACTGAAATACATATTTATTCCCTTTTCCCCTTCATTTTACAGAATTGCTCACGTCCGGCCTAAACAATATATATCTTCAGAAACATGTGAATGATCTCTCTTCCGACACTTTACTGATAATAATACGGGGAAAGCTGTAAGATAAACGAATCTATCTTTATATCCCAAAACGAGTCCCTTTAGGCGGTTTTTAATCCTTCATCTATTTTTGGGGTATCCCGACTTCGGTTTTCAAGACTATATACTAGATCCAGAAATTTTCCTTCTGCATCATTGTTTCAGAATGATTCTTTTTTCATCCAAATTTACGACAAAATCTTCTTTACTTTAAAAAAATAGTTTCTGGACAATGTCTTTGACCTGAAACTATCATAAAGTGATCGCAGCTTGAGTCAAATGCAAAGCTCTTCACAGATGACTCTGGGATGTTTCATTGATACAGCGGTGTGGCAAAAGTTTTGCAATTCTAGAGCTTAAATCAATACGCTACACCCCCCCCCCCCCCCCGCTATAAACTCAATCTATTAAAATAACTGATATTCACTAAGCTTAAAAGTCGGTTTCAAAGAAAAACGGCAAAATAGGTAATATTTTTTTTCATTCTCCGTAAAATCAGACCAGTATAGTTCCTTTCTTGCAATATTAAGGAATATTTGTACGAGATTTCTCGTTCTTGTATAGATTTAAAAAATTTTTTTCTCTGGATATTTATATGTAATACAAAACTGGCAAAAAGTGAAGACATCCCTTTCTAGCACCAATGTCTACAATCACAATAATAGAGATCTTAATTCATACATGAAAAATCACAAAGCATGAGTAGTTTCTTCCCCCTTTTTTTTCTTGTAGGGTGTGCTGATTTTATTTAGGGTAAAATGTTGTTAGGATGAGACGAGTGCAAATATTTAACAATATCTGCATTCACTGCTTATTCTGTATTCACTTGATTTAGTACCCTAAGATCTTTTAATTGCTCAATGTTAACATAAACTTCCCACCTGCTTTAGAGTATTTGTGTATTGTACACTACGGAAGTTGTATGGAAAACATCAAGATAGAAAAAGCTTTTGAAAAAGACTTTGAAGCTATGCACTGAGTTGGTGAGTTCGTAAAATTTGAGAAGAAAATTCCTTTAAAAATTAAAGTGTATCACTTAAGCTCTAGATTTTGTGTAACTAAAGGAACATTGTCCACTATAGTGGTTTTGCCTAAAACATTCCTTTTCTATGTACAGATTTAACCTCCTCTGAAAAAGTTTTTTTTTCTGCCATGAGGTCATGAGTTTGTATAAATAAAGTACTTTGCTAATATTTCCTCTTTTCAAAAATTCTTATTTAAATCAAACCTCAACTTCTAACGACATGAAAATAGAGCTTAGGGTGTTATAAAAAAATTTAAAATTCTTTATCAACTATACCTGAGCATGGAGTCCCAGGACCCCAAATTGTTATACAAACTTCCAAATTTTTCATAAATATATGTGTTTCGAGGTGACACAGAACCCCTTTATCAATGCATTAAACGTGCAAGCTTCTGGCTGAAAGTCATCTACACAAAGCCAAGTCAAAAATGTTTCAAAATGAAAATTTTATGCAATGTAGAGAATCAAGTTTGTATCTGTAACATTTGTTATGCATCGATAAATCATGAGGGTCAAAATTCCAGCGCATGCAATTGAAAAAAAATTTTTGTGGGAAACTTTGTTTTCCCACATTGAACTTAAGAGTTGAATGCATAAATAATGCTTATCTTTCTGTGGGACTTACTCCCACATAAATTTCAATTCTCGCACACTGGTACATACTTCCTACGACACATTTCATTACTTCTTTGACAGAAAATTTTTTACTTAAGAACTCAATTTTTTACTAGGACATGGTTTAAGATATTCTAAAATATTGCATGCATTTTTAATTCTTCTGAAGCATTGATTAATAATTTGGTTTTGCGTTAAAGTAACATATTCTTAATAAAAGTCATTGTAGTTTCATCTGAAACTAAAACATTTCAACCATCACATTTCATATAAAATAAAGATTTAGAATTTATTGAAAGTGATAGTCAACGTGTAGTTTTCATCAGTGTATGTCAAAATTTTCAACTCGCATTATCTGCACTGTAAAACTGAGCGTTAATTTTAATATTTTGTTTTTATTCATAATATTTTTTACCTCTAGTGCTGAAAACAGGTAATTTCTTGGATAGTTTGTGTACCTTTGCAGTCTGTCAACAAGTAGTTTTGAATGAGCAAGAAGTATTAATAGGTGTTAATAAAAGCTTTATTCAACTATTTCAGAGATATGTGAGGACCCATCAACTGATCTAACAAGGGGAAATAATGTGACATCCATGATGTATAAGCTAAAAATTTAATAAGAATCTTTTTATCACTGTTCAAAAATGAAGTTTGTCTACTTTTCCTTGAAATTTTCTAAAGCAATACGTGTATTTTACTTTGTAAGTATGGATTAGTTCAGTACAAAGTACTTACAATTTATAATACGTATCTTATGTGCATGTGGGTTATAAACTGGAATAACAGATTTACCGTGAAAAAAAAATCAATTGTAAATCAACTCTATATATAAATAGCAATAGACTTTATTTTTTCACCTTAGAAACATAATGTTTACATACTTACATACATAAAAACTATGATTAAAAAAACAACACATAAATATTAATTTCATTTTTCTAAAGTCCTATATCATTCGTATGTGAAAAGTGAAAAATGAAGAATGAATGTTCAAGACAGTTTCAAGTTGTACATGTTTTAAACTGCTTTAAAGAAGATTCAAATTGATGTTCATTCCCAACTTCAGGATCATCATATACAAGAAAAATAATATATTTAAAAATTTGCACAAAACACATTCAATCTTCACTGAGTAAGTCTTCATCAATATTTATTTCCTATAAAATAATAATAATAATGATTAAAACAACTTGACAACTTAAAATTTATAATATAAAATTAAATTGCAAGAACAAATTTGACAAACTTACATTTTCAATAGTTTCATCCAGAATAAGATTTTTTATATCAAGCTCTAACTCCATTTCATTTTCATCAATGCTTAGCTCTGCAAATGATTCTTCTTTGGCCTAAAATAACAGAGAAAGCATTAATAAAACCAAAAGCATTTATGAAATGTATTCACAAATTTGTTTTACAGAAAATGCTCTAAAACTGTCGAAAAAAATTCATTAAGAGACTGTCCATCAACATTGTCACACTTAAAAAACATTTTGCCCCCCCCCCCCCTCCTTTATAACATATCACGCTTTTTGAACAGCCCTGAACTGATAAACCACTAAATGGAAAATTATTTCATGAAAAGTCATGAAACTAATTTTTAGGTCTTTGAAATAAACAAATAGTTCCAGATAGATAAAAAAAATAATAAATTTAGCTTCATGTCACCCATAAGTTAACTGGAAGTACGCTCGCCTCTCAGCCCCCTCATTCCCCAAAAGAAAAAGGAAACACATCTGGACTAGGAAATTCCCACTAAAGTTTCAAACAAGTTCATAACAAAAAAAAATCTGTTAGAAATGCTTTTTGAAATGATGACTTGAGTCAAGTGGGAGAAAAACTGTGTAGGCTGATTTTCAGATGAATCACTAACATGGTAATTATAAACACATATGTTGCTTAGAAGTTTTTATAAAAGCGTGAAACACACTGTAAGCTTATGTATTGCAACAGCATAGCTCAATAAATGAGGAACAATCTCAGTACAAACATTCAACAATATAATAACAAACAATACAGTTTGGCTCTGATATCTTGAACTCTAATGGATGAAGGATTAAAAATCATTCACCAAAACAGGAGTGAAAAAAGTCTGTTTGCTTTGTCAGCAACAGACTGTGATAGAATAACGTCTTGTTGCAGAGTTATTGTTAGTTATAACAATAATAATGATGAGCAATCTGATTAGATGGGAATGGTCAGGCAATTAGAGGGCATCAATTCCAAATATTGGGAAACCTTCGTGAATTTTTGACAACAAGTTCTGTTCCATATTTTGTACAAATCGTCTTCCCACGTTTTAGTTATGATTTTTTTATTAAGGCCTGCAATTGAAGCTAATCAAAACTCTTTGCATTAATAAACATTTTTAATAGATATATAGGCATAATCTTTATTTAATTTTAAATACTAAATTTAAAAAATAACTCTCAAGTGCAGTTACAACAGCTCATGTATGATGAATACTCCTCACAGAAAAGTTTGTTGTTTCAAACTTCTAAAAACATAGTAGGAAAACAATTATTATTTATGCTACCAGCAAGATTGAACTACCACTTCATAGTTAGTCTCACTTTTAGATGTCTCAAAAATACTTTTGAAGTACTTTAATTCAACTTCATGCTTTAAATGAAATTGGGCATTAATGAATTAACTGAAACACAAGAAATAATTGCGCAAATTATCACTGATAATATAATACAGCTAAAAGTATGTCGTATGCTTTTCTAGCCTATGACAATATTTCTTAACATCAGATTATAGCACACTGACTTGTCCCATTATGCTATGCATCCATAAATATTGATACACTTTTTTAAAATGTGAATGTAACATGAAATATTATGCAATAAAAAAAGAAATTAACACAAATAAATCAATAGCATACTGATTGTGTAGGAGCAGATTCTTTTGTATAAACTGCAGCCCCAGGTTTAATTTCTTGAGAATACTGTTGTTCAACTGCTATACTCTCAGTGCCTTTATATGCAGATATGAACTGTTCCGAGAATGCATCTCCTCCACTCTAAGAAAATAATACAAGAAATCATTTTAGATGACATGAGCTTTTAATCAGTAAAAGGAAGGAATGAAAAAATATTTTAGAAACATCCATCATATCTTTGACTACAATAGAAAAAAATAATACATACATTTTGGAATAAAAGACATTACTTCAGTTTACTTTTCTAAAGCATCTCCTTACAACTGAAGTGTAAAGGGGCAAAACCCTGTCCCTCGAAAAAAGTTAATTTTAAGAAAAACAAAGTTGAATGTTTGACTCATGGAATTTTTTTTCCAAGTCCTGCTTGTTTTCATACACATCAATTATAAACACTGAATTAAAATGATCACATTTCTTTTAATGGATACATTTATGTATGGAAAAATCAGAGGCAATTTTAAAATGTAAAATATAATAAAGATTTCAAAAGCAAATATGTACATACTTCCGACAGGGAATGAAGACTTCCTGTTGCATCATCTTCAGCAATATATACAAATTTACCAGATGCTTCAGCTTCTTTCATTTCTTCAATAGGATTCCTTTCATAGTTAGACTAAAAAATTTAAAAATCAATGGTTGATACAGACAACAGTGATTTTTACGCACAAGATTATTTTGCTTAAAAAATATAATAGAATAAAAATCAAAAGGTAGAGGTGTATCAAGACATTTTTTGGATGGAAATATTGATCAACATTTGTAGAGCAAGTAACCAAAAGTTATATAGAATAGCAATGTCACCCACAAAAAGTTAATTATATGTGAATGGATTTAAAGTAATTCAGGCATTCAATTAGATTGCTTTAGGGTAATCAATACATATTTTGTGAAAGATCTCTTTTACCAGACAAGTAAGTCTTAACTATTCCAAACAGTAGGACCAGTTAATGCAATAAAACTGCAATAGATCCCTACCATAAGATAAAGGTCATGAATTGCTTTCAATTGTCAATCTGCTCAAATTTTCAATTTTTTTCTTTGTCATCTATTGTACTCTAGCTTTATTGCACAAGCTTGTTTATTTGTTTTCCGCTAAAAAGAATGCACCCCCCCAAAAAAAATCTAATATTTCCCATCGCTAGTATTGAATCCAAAATGTGTTTCTCCAATTATCTCAAAAACTCATTTCTGCAGATACTGCTCTCTACCTTCCTGCGGCAGAATAATGCAACTGATTTGCATTCAAAAGAAGCTCGTAAGTAGCTGTACTTCATAAAAAATTTGATTTTTTTTTCAAATATTAAACCCTTAATTCAAAATTATGTGCTTTATTACTATTATTTTTAAAATTGAAACATAAATATAGTACAGATTTAGACAGAATGTTAATAGAATTGAAGAAAAAAAAAACCTAATTTCATACAAAAACAAAACTTTTTTTTTGAGTTAGCTACACTAGCAACCAGAGTCTGTTTGGAAAAAAACAAGTCACAATGAATTAGGTCGATGAAAAAATAGTCTACATTGTTAGTTGAAACAGGCGGAGGCGATCATACGCCACTTCAGTCACATCAGGTAAAGGATTCGATAAAATATAGTTGTAGCTTCTTGGTCGGCAGCAGTAATGGCCTTGGCTGGTAGATGAAAGGCTTTTTTTGAGTTAGTTATATTAAACACTTTATTAACCCAAGCACACACATGAGCCATATTTGACTACCATTCAATAGAAGTGGCAATAATGCTTAATAATTGTTGTTTCTTGGATTCAGAGTGTCTACAGCAATTTCCATGAAAATAATTTAACTGTTAAATGGATATTTAATTTTAAAATAAAAATGAACAAAAAGATTTTGTTTGCATAGTTCATACATAGAGAGTTCAGTCATATCTCTTGATTGCCATATCCTCAAATTCTTTGATTGAAAAATACATAAATAAGAATATTTAAAAGTATGCTCAAATCTAGCAAATAAATATCTACCGTTGTTAATGGATAGCTTGATGCAGGCTGCCGAACTTGATTTTGTTTTAAAAACTGTTCAGCCTTTATTGCTTCATTCAGAGCAGGGAAAAGATTCTCATACTCATCAGGATCAGCTAGTGCAGTAGATGCCTTTTCATTCACTTTTTTCAAACTTTCTTTCCATAATTTAACAACCCTGTAAAACAATACGATAAAAATGTTTTACATCAGTTAATTTGAATTTAGTTTAACATAAATGATTATCAATAGAATCAAAACTTTTCACTTATTTCAGAAAATCAAAACAGCATTGTTAGCATAAATATTATACTAAATAACACAATTTTGCCGAATAATGTGTGTTCACTTCATACATTTCAATCATAAAACTTATTTCAGATAAATTAATTTAAATGATATAAATTCTCTTGAGTGATTGCACTGTTTCATTGCATATTGAGCACTCCTAGTATGTTATCACAAAAAGAGGAAACACTTAAGTTATCAAAGAAATATAAGCGCAAGAAAAAATAGTTTACACTTAACTCACGGAAATCCGTTAACGCAAAATTCATACTACATATCAGATGCAAACAGGAAAATTTACAGCTAAATGTTCATTGAGTAAAAATTGGTAGTTGGAATAACATTAAGAATATTAACTGTTAAAAAGAAAGATTATTTGTTTTAAAGAAGACTTTTTACCATTTGAATTTTATTGGAGCATAATATACGCCTTAACAGGTTAGGGATGGTGGAGGTACATATAGATGTTAAGAAATAAAATAATGGAACATTAGCAAGAAACCTCACGCAAACATAAACTGCCCTAAAATAGTGGACAACAAAAAATAGTGTATGAATTAAAATATATGTAAAAAAAAATCAGTATTTTTTCTTGTATGTAAGTTTCTTTGAAAATAATGATGATAATTTTGCAGATCAAAATAGTACAATTTTGAAACTAAACACTGAACGGAAACTTGAAAAAAATCTAAAATCTGCAAATTTCTTAGTTCTAAGCTGAGCAGATTTGAGAAAGTTGACAAGATATACTTTTCATTTTGATTTCATAAAAGTAATTTATAATATTTGAGCATGAGTTATTTGCATTCTAACGAAAATACCTAAAAGAAAAAAAAATGTGTACAGTATAATTCCCATTGTCCATTTTGTGGATTACGAGCATTCTTTTGATTTGTGATTAAAATAGTTTTTAGATAAAAAAAATGCTCTGTAAAAAAGAAAAAAGGGTTTTTAAAGCAACAAAGATAGGAAATTTTTGTTCAATTTTTCAGGAAAAAAAAGGAGGTAATTACTGGCACTGATTGTACTACACTAGTTTCTTTAATGAACATGTTTTGTTTAGCTTTAATTACGATCATTTACGATCTTTTTGTACATGCTTTTAAATTAATTTTCTGATATAATGAAATGTAATTAATATAAATATCAAAGTCATAATTACCTAGAAACTTGACTTGGCAAATAGGTACGAGCAAAGAAAGCAGCTTCTGGTAGCCGGTTTGTTTGTATTAACATATTTAGTGCCTTTTCTTTCCTAAATACACATAAAATATTTTTTAAATTAATCAGAAAAATATGCAAAATTATATTCCACTAGCAAAATAGTCCAACTTTCAAGATTATTCAGACTTCAGAAGAATTACAAGTATATAAGCCAAATGCTTTTCCCATTGCCTAATATTCAATAATGACACAATTAATACATTGCAGTTTAAGTATAATTCAAAAGCAAAAAACGTCATTTTCGCACAATGAAAAATTTTAGGTATATATATATATATATATATATATAGCAGTGGTGTAACTAGAAAATTTTCCTTGGGGGGTGGGGTGCACTTATCAGACATATATGCATATAAATAAGGTCTGACGTATCTCATAAGTCAGGTTGCCTGGGTGATTAAAAAAATAGCTTTGCAACTAGTTGTTTTAGAAAAAGACATCATGCTACACTGAATTTTCCCGAGAAATAATTCGTCCGGCGCAAAACACTTCTCATTCCTTAAGATTTTATGATGCTTGTTGGCCCCTGCATATGAATAGACAAGATAAGGTTAAAAAAATTCCTGGAATGGTGTCGAAACGTTAAAAATATTTTAAATAGGAGGGACATTTTATTTCAGAGGTTGGTATCACTATTAACAATTTGACACACAAATTAAATAAAACTTGAGGCAACCAAAGAACACCATTTTATTTCCCTCCACTGAACAGTTATAGGAAAGCTGAGAAAGAATACATTTTGTTTTCAGATTTTTATGAATCAGTTTGATGTTAATAAAGAACATCTAAAAAACATTTTAAAAATAATAATATAGTTATGCACAGTATGGAATATTTCAAAACATTTTAGAATGCATAAAAGTACGTTATAGACAAGCGAGAACCGACTGACGAATGAAGCAACTATGTAATCTAATCGTATACTGGACGGTGGCAGCAGAAAAAAGCGCTTGACGAGTCTGGCTCGTGAAAGTCTACAGTGTCCCATAAAATGAATTACGAATCAGACTCGTAATTATATGTCAAGGACTTAAGGAAGTTGCTGGGATTTTTTTTCTCATTAAATTAGCTAAAATTCTCAAAATATCTTGGATATCTTACAAAATGTTGGGAAGAAAATTGTTTACTTTCTAGTGAAAGCTTTCAACATACGCAATTTTTATTTTGTAAGTAATCAATTGTTTTTAAGCTAATGACTGATAACGAATTGATTGACTCAATGATGCATTGATCAACATAACGTAATTAAGCAATGCTGTCGCAAGGGAAGAGAGAGACAGAAAGTGTATGATATTTTAAACCAAATGAAACTTACTTTCCAAGTAAGAAGTATGATATGAATGCAACATTATTGATGCCACCTAATTCAGAACTCTGACCCAGTTTTTCCACCATACTCGCATTTCCGGATGATGTGGCAAGCAAAAGCAATCCACCATAATCTTTAGCATAATGTAGGCATTCTTCAGCCAACTGGAATTCACATTTTGCCATAGCAAGTTCTGCAAGCTGCTTCCATTTCTGTTCAGACTAGAATATTAAAATTGAAGTTAAAGATAGTTGAATTTGAAAGTAGATAATAAACTACATCAGATACAATAATGCATCCCTTTCACATATTTAATTTGAAGCAAATATTTAGCTGTACATAAATTTTCTTAGTAGGTTTTAGCAAAGCTTACCATTGCTTCTTTTGCCAAACCATATGCAACTTTCAAATTTCCAAGTTGAAGTGAAAGTTCAAACTTATGATCTGGATCTGTAGAAACCACTAAAGCTTGAGATTTGAATCCCTAAGAAAATAAATAATTGAATGAAAGTTGCAGTATAGTAGCATTGTACAAAATTAATTCAAATTTTTACTTACAAATTTTATCATTCAAAATTCAAAGCAATTGTAAGGTAAGAAAAAACACTCAGGTGTTGAATTTAAATTTCATGGCTTTTTAATTTTTCTTAAATCCTTAGAAGCAGTGGCGTACTCAGGGGGTGGGCTGATTGATAGGGCTGCAGCCCCCTCCGAAATTTTCCAATCAAATTTTGAAGATTTAAGCTGAAATCTTTTATTTTTATTTATTTATAATCTTTTATTTTTATTTATTTATTTTTCCTTTCTTGCCAAAATCAAGACATGAGAATTTCTTTTGAAAAGAAAATTAAGTATGGGACAAAATAAAAAGAAAGGGGAAAAAAGTAAATTCCTTCTTTTCTTTTCTTCTTTTTTATCTCTCCATTTTGCTGTATGTGACATTTATTGACATTTACTCCAAATATATTTCAGAAACACCGATCAATGTTTATTCATTCACCTAATTCTGTTAAATAAATTTCAACAAATTTGTGATTGAAACCCAATATTAGGAATATAGTAAAATAAATGGCAAAATTAATGGTTTTAAACCTCAAATTTGTAAAAATATTGTACACACTTGTAAAGAAACATCTTCTTAAATAAAGAAAAATTTCCAAATTTCAATATAATCATTTTCCATTTTCATCAAAACGCTTTACTTCTCAACAATCATCGTAAAGATAAAAAATGTTTTTTTCATGATGCATTCTTGTCATCTGAAATGAGCATTGACATTAGAAATTCGAAACATTTATTTTCTTAGCTACATTTTATGAGGTGCCCTGCCCCTTCCTCTCAAAGAGAGCCAACTCAGACCACCTGAAGTAATTAGTCTGTGTATGCCGCTGCTTTGAAGCATTAGACTATTACAAACTCATTCAAATATGACACATTAAGCATTTCAAATAAATAAATAGCAGAAGTTTTCCCAAAGCTGTTAGGTTTTACACCGAGGGAGGAAGCCCTGGGTTCCACACATGCATTAGGGCCTTGTATTAGGGTCTGACCTGCTAAGGCAATGTAAGCTTGCACTCTTTTCATATCAAGTTACTGCAATTAAAGATAAGGGGAGGGACGGGGGATTTCAGAACATAAAAAATTTTACAGCACATGATTTCTGGTACAAAAAAATCTATACATTGAACTATTAAAATCGCAACAACAAAAGTAAACATTACTTGTTTCTCCAAAAAGTGTGCCACACGAGTACGCTGCTCCCATGGAATAGAGGGCAGAACAGTGTGTGCAGTCTCAAAGTCTCTGCGCATAACTGCAGTCTGGTACTCCAGAACAGGAAGCAGAAGAGAATAAGAAACAACATTTAATTCTTTGTCTCCAAGATATAATCTGCTGTCTTTTGGAATGTACCCTAGTAAATACATCACCCTAAAAATAAATAAATAAATAAAAATTTAAATCTTGATCTCTACTTAGCAATGCATAATTTACCATTTGATTACTAGATCTCAAGACAGTAAGTCAAAATTTAAAATATAATAAAATCGCAAACAAATTCTACAATATAATGCAACAAACTAAAGAATATACAGTCATCAAAGTTGTTTACAACTGAGTTACAATAAATTATTTTTTAATTTTTATTCGTTATTCAACTCACTAAACTGCAATAATATGATAATTACCTGTCAAGATGAGAAATGGTTACTATTTCACCACCAACATAATAATTCAGCCTATTAACAGAATTTGTGTATATGAAACAATCACCAATCCATAAACCAGTTTTAACACATTCCAAATGCATACCAAGAACCTGAAAATTAAAAACAAAACATTAAACTTTATAATAAAACATGCCTTAACATTATAATATTGAACAACAAATCAATATAACCATTCTCATTCGTCTGATATACGTGCCCCGATGACGTGGAGATCACATAATCAGTGAGAATGGCATGCACCTTCTGGTATAGTTAACCATGCATCACTATTAATTATGTGTAAGTGTTAGGCGTATCATTGCAAGTAACAATGTATTGTGGATGAGTGAGGCTGATACTAGAAATAGATAGTCACAGAGCAAAACATCCATACAGCATGAACAAAAAAGGATATGGAGCGAGAGCACTACTTGCTGAACTAAAATCAACCGCTGATAGAATGATGGTAACTGAATGTAACAGAAGAGCAAGTGAAGTTTTTCTAAGCTTAAAGTAGAGCTTATATTCTTTAATGCCATAGATTTCATTAAAACGTTTGTCAATTACAATCATCATTCCCATGAAAACCTAAAATAAGTGTGGAGACATTTCCAACATACCTCAGAATAATAATTTCTATCAATGAATTACATTCCTCATTGGTTTCACTGATGGGCATACCAAAATAAGCAAACTTTCAATTGTGTCAAAAAAATGAGAAATTTCAGTTGATGCCAACTGTCATTCGAATTGGATGGACCCTAATCTTACTGAGTGCATTAGAGGTTCTACAGAATGGCAGCTCAAAACTAAAAATCACTGTCTTGAAACATTGTGGAATTGCATGACCAGTAATTGAACCCTTGGTACAATCTACTATGTATAATCTTCCAATGACACTGAGCATTGATACAAGACAGGTTGGAGATCTGTCTTTAAATTTAAAGCCTTATTTGTAACTGTCTATATTAACATGTGTTTCACTAAATACAAAACTTGAAGAATATGAATGCAGAAACTAGTTAGGAAAAATCAAAGTAGAAAATACAATTCAAAATACATTTATATAATTTTCCTAAAATTCTCTCCACGAAATTATTTGAATGCGACAAAACTTTCATAAATACAAGATGTACTTTCGTTTAAAAATGTAAAAAATTCATTAGAAAAAAGCCCTATGAAGAGCTGTTTAGAGAAGTAGTAATAATAATAGAAGATATATAGTATACAGACAAGAAATTAAAAATGTGTGAAAAATGAAACATACATCAAATGCTTCTTCAATACCATCTTCTGGAACTTCTGTTTTGAAATGTTTCGCCTTCGTCACTGCCTCAGCATTATATTTCAAAATATAAAAATATTCATCAGTTGCGATGCTGACTAACTCACCACTCTCCGACCAGAAAACCTGCACGAAAATTAGACAAAATTACAAAGATCCACCAATTAGTTATAGCAAACATATTCAGCTAAATTCAATTGCGTTTACTTTTTTTCACTCACAGCTTTCTGCATTGATAAGGCTTTTAATTAATCCCAAAACACATGCATGCTAATTTTGTGCATTACAATACTGTTTTTTCACATTCAGTATTGTCCTGATCGCCAAGTATAGTCCCCCCCCGCAATTTGAGGAGAGCACTGTGCTCTACTCTTTTTAAATCAACATTTGGTGCGTCTTGCCCTCTTTTGGCATTTTTTAAGAGCACCAACTATGCCACTTTGAAGTTTTAACAAAACCTCCATCATAAAATCAAACTTCTTTCTTGAAAGGTAAAAGTTTGTGCAAACCTCCCCTTAAAACATAACTCCCTCATTTTTTCCTTCATCTACTAGAATTTAATTAAATACAAATCTGATTTTCAAAACGTTTTTTAGCATAATTTCACACAAAAATTTAAAAAGTTTTTTCTTTTTTTTTAATTTGAAAAACCATTACTATCAAAAATACTTGAATTCTATATATATGCAGATTGTATACGAAATAGTTCAAACAGAACATTTTCTATAACAAAATTTTTATCAAAAAAGGCCCTTTTAATTGAACTAAAGTGCCTTTTTATCTGGAAGTGCCCGCCCCTTTTTTGGTCTCGGGGAAACACTTAAGTAGATCATAAATTACCAACAACTTAAAATTTGCCAGTACCAGGGGGCACTACTAGGGGCAAAAATACAAAATTTTTAATAAAGAGGAGACTTCCCTCAAAAATTTCCACTTGCAAGGGATCACAACTTTTCGGAACAGATAGAAGTAAGCACTTATATTTAAATATTTTCACCTTTTGTGCATTCTCAAGTTATAAAACATTTTTTGCAATATAAAATAGATGGATAAGGTACATTGGATAAGTTAATGAATTTCTGGTATAAAAGAATATTAAGATTTAATGCTTTTAGCAATTCATTTCCATGCAGCAGTAAAGGCTTCCAAAACCTAAGCTAACATTGCATGTTTTAACAAAAGTACTGTTTTACATGCATTTAAATTTCTTAACAATAGTAAAACGTTACTAAACTTACTACTAAACGTTACTAAACAAATTAGTAACAATAGTTACTAATTTGTTACATTTTTATGACAAGGTTACTAAGGCTTTGGATAACAAAAAGTGTGTGGATGTTGTCTACATTGATTTTCAAAAGGCTTTCAATAAGGTGCCGCATGTTGCTCTTCTCAACAAGTTAGCTGATATAGGAGTGGGAGGTAAATTTTTAACTTGGGTTGGAAATTGGTTGACTGGAAGGAAACAAAGAGAAGTTGTAAGGGGAAATTTTTCTAATTGGAGTGAGGTTCTGAGTGGGGTTCCTCAGGGATCAGTTTTAGGGCCCCTTTTGTTTATCATTTTTATGAATGATATTCACGAGAATATTTCGGGAAACTGAATTGTTTTGCTGATTGTTTTGCTGATGTCAAACTTATGGGTATTGTAGATAATGAGGAACAAGTAAATCAGCTGCAAGAGGATTTGGATCACATTACTAAGTGGGCAGATAAGTGGGGTATGGCAGTAAATGTTGGGAAATGTCAAGTTCTACATTTAAGTCATGGAAACAAAGGTACAAGCTATTATCTACAGGGCTCAGCTGTAAAGTCGGGCAGAAAGTGTTGTCGATCTGGGAGCTTTAATTAATCAGGACTTCAAATTTAGTCAGCAGTGCAGTGTAGCAAGTAACAAAGCCAACAGGATGCTGGAGTTTATCAATAAATCTATTTCAAACAAATCTAAAAAGGTTCTTCTGCCCCTGTATAGAAGTTTGGGGAGAACTCATTTGGAGTATGCTATTCAGTTTTGGTCTCCACATCTTAAGAAAGATATTAATTTACTGGAAAGGGTTGAAAGGAGGACTTCAAGGATAGTAAATGAGCTTACAGATTTAGATTATGGTTCCAGGCTCAGAATGCTTAAGATGTACAGTCTTGAGCAAAGGAGAGTCAGAGGGGACATGATCCAATTTAAATTTATCAAAATGAATGATGTTGATGGGCTTAATTTTTGTTTGGAAAGCAGGACAAGGGGACACTGTTTTAAGCTATTTAAGTCTCAGGAAAACCTAGAAGTGAGGAAAAATTACTGTTTCAGTAGGGTTGTGAGTACCTGGAACAGCTTACCGGAGGAGGTTGTTATGAGTAAGGGAGTTGACAGCTTTAAGAGGGCCTTGGATATTTATTGGGGATTGTAATATTTGACTAGGACCAGCCTAGTTGGGCCTAGAGCCTGTTGCTGGTCGTCATCTTTTGTATTTGTATAAAATAAAACTTTCAATTTTTAAGCAAATTCCGAAATGCAAGTTTCATCTATATATATAAAAATGGATGTGTGTATATTTTTATAAACATATATATGTATTTGTTCCATATACAAATCCAGTTTTTGTCGGATTTTCATCAAACTTGGCACAGAGATTCCTCGATGCACTAGAATTCACATAGGCGGGGTTTTGAAATTTTTAAAAAATCCAAAAAGCTCAAAATTCAAATTTTTGGTCTCAAAATGGTCATTTTCTTTCATTACTTTCTTCTATATCTAATATATAGAAGAAAGTATTGGTTTCGTGAAAATTTTCGAATGTCGAATTTTGACGGATTTGCACGTTTTGAGGTGCGCTGAGTCCATTTCGACCATTTTTGGAAAATGTCTGTCTGTCTGTGTGTCTGTGAGTCTGTATGTGTGTGACCAGTTTTTGTGGCCGCACTAGAGCAAAAACTACTGAATGAAATCGAACAAAAATTTTTGCACATATGTACCACCATGTGAACTGGTGCACCTGACTTTTTTTAGCGAATTCCTCCAAGGGGGGTGGAGCAATCGCACGTGTTCTGCGCGGGGGTGATTGCTATATCTCAGGAAGTAACCGGCGGAATCAAACGAAAATTGGTCTATAGGTAGACCCTATTGAGTACAGGTGCTTATTCAATTTGTGTGTCAATATCTCAAAGGGGGTGGAGCTACTGTATCTCGGGAAATATTGCTGCGATTTGAATGAAATTTGGAATAACACTAACCCAATACGGAAGCAAGCATCGATTCAATTTTGGCGCCAATCGCTCCAGAAGGAGGGTGGGGTGATTTTTGCGCTTAGTCAACAATGCGAAAAATTAATTCATTAAAAAATCGCTTTCACGCTATTTAATTATCAAAACAGCTGAAAACTTTCAATGATTTGAAATTTTTAACTGTTGCCAATTTCTTTTTACTAACAAATAAAATGTTTGCAATTAATCTAAACAAGGCTTTTGCAATGATTTCCAATTTCGCTCATTGATTCTGCATTTGCAGGGTTATTACGATAATTGGGAAATTGGAGCTGTTTCCAAATTATTCGGGCGAGTACGTATTTTATTTTGTAACTGGAATTCATAAGATAGATATAGAAGAAAGTTTCGTGACGGCCACGACAGCTAGTTTTTGAATAGATAGAGAAATAGAGATAAGCCTTTAAGCATACAAATGGATACAGTTTTACACATTTAAATATGAGTATTTTCCGACAAAGATTACGATTAACAATGATTTATCAATTTAAGGCTCACCTATTTCATTTTAGCATAAAATAAGTTAAAAACAATTATATTTAGCTATGTTATGTATTAATAAGCACCCGGGCAGAGCCGGGAAATAAGCTAGTTATCTTATAAAAGCCATGTTAAATTTTAGAAGCTATAGCATTGGAAGACTTGATAACTAAAAGCAACAGATTCGAATTAACGACAAAATATTTGTTTCTAAAGAAATATCAAAAACTTCTGTCTTTTGGCCTTTTCAAAACCAACTTTAATTTTCATCAATAGTAACAAAACTTAATGTATACATAGATGAAATGGAAAAGATCTGATTCTTGCTGTAGAAAGATTGCACACAGAAAAAAATCCATTTTTACAAGATACCCCAGTAACTTTATGCAGAAGTCAAAAGAACACATTTCCGCATTTATGAGTTTTCAAGAAATTTAAAAAATAATATGTGCATGGAAGTCTTCCATCTCTACTGTATTCAAGAAAAGGAGTCAATCATAGAAATTATACCTATCGTTCCCTCCTGCATTAAAATTGCTTTAGCATTAAAAGATGAGCAATTAAAAAGCTTACTAATGTTAGGAGAAAGACTATTACTGATTAAAAAAAGGAAGAAAGAAAAGACATTAACATTAGAAAAGAAAGGCTTACAACCATCATGGAGTTATTTATTAATATTAGAAGAGAAGGACTTACATGCTTTGGTTGAATTTCAATTCTACGAATCAGTTCCAAAGATTCCCAATCATAGAAAGCCAAACCACTTATTGATTTTACTCCTAGCATGTGACCTCCAAATATTGCTAAAAATTAAAAGGACACAAAATATAGCACAGTAATATCAGTTAAACTACATAGAAAAACACTATGGGACTCATAATTTATCATGAAACAAAACATTTTGCACAATTAAAATTCTAATAATATTTTGAAAAATTATACAGTAAATTTTAGGTATTGAACTTTGGCATTGATTGTCAACAATATATATGTCAGGTGTAAGTTTAAAAATACATAAATTAAAGAATAATTACATGTTTAACCTGCATGCTTTCAAATTTTCTCATTAATCGACTGCATGATTTTAAAGAATAAGAACACTCTAATGCTAAAAATTCTACAGCTAAGATTTTAAATATGTAACAAAGTTAACATACACCCTAAGGCCAAACGTTGCAATTTAGAAAAATCAACTTTTAATAGAGACACATATATCAATCTAAAAAAAAAAAGAAAAACTGTTTACCCCTAGCGGTTTGGCAGTTCCAGAATTACTTGTTAAATGGACGTGATAAGATATTCAGAACCGTCAGGGGATAAAAAGTGGATTACTCACAGTAACTTTGGTTTTAAAAACATAGGACAAATGTAGTTTAAAGATAGGAAAAATAGAAAGGGGACAGGGGGAGCAGGGAAAAAACATTGCAAGGTAACTAGTTGAAAAAATATTTAAAAATGAAAAACATACCTTCGGCTCCATACTCAGGTTTAAAAACTTTTTTCTCCTTAAAATTTTTAAATATTTTAACTGAAGTTGCACTTTCTCGGACAGCATACTCTGATGAATCTAAAGCCCACACAAATTCTTGAGCACTGCCGAAACTTTTGTTCCTCAAAGCCATAGCAGTATATATAATATATTCTCCATCTCCACAAACCACTACAAACCTAAAAGAAATCAATGTAGCAGTTTGAGCGAATTACATACATTTCAATCCATTCAGAGGCACAATAAATTTAGTTGCTTCACATTTTGTTTTAAAAGTTGCTTCGAAAATAACTTAAAAACCCAATTTTACAAAGATTAACATTTAAATCAGAAAACACTGTTAAATAGTGAGTAAATCATGCAATTCCACACCTCTGTATAATTTCAAAAAAAAAAAAGAAATCTTCCAGCTATTCTACTTAGCTACATCTATGTATGCTATCCCAAGAAAAGATATTCTTTACTAAAAGAATTGTTTCAATGAAAAACATCACCTTTATATCAAAGACAAAAATCTAATCCATGTTTTTTTTTTTTTTTTTTCAAAATGCTCAAAAAAATTTTTTTGAAAATTGTATACCTTAAAATACAGTTTCAGATGAAAAATAAAAATATGTATAAATAATGTAAAAATCATATAAGAAATGTGACTTCTTTAAGTTTTACTTTTGACAATTTAATAAAAAATTGATTTGAGTGATGTGTATCAAAGTTATAGAACGGAATAATATTTCGAATATGTCATTGACATTTAGACCAAAGTAACAAAGCCAAGTTTTGAGCCATTTTTAATTTAAGCTTTCACATCAGCATGGAAAACAGCAAAATCAATTACAGACCCCAAACTTGTGCAATACGTTTATTCATGAAGCTTTTTAAATGTAAAATTGGCTTTCAACATGAAATAACTTACTGTTGAGTCTAGTACATTGTAATGTTTTATAAATTATTCTTGTGGGTTAAATGACTTTTGCTAGAATGTCAACAACATGCATTTTTTCTAAATTTCTGGTTTTTAACTATGCTTTGTGCTAGTATTTAACTTCACTATTTACTTTTATTATTATATATCTGACCCCACAAAAGTCCAGGCATTACGCAAGTTTAAACAAATGAGGAAAATATTGATATAGAAGTTCAATATATGATGAAGGTGATTAACAGTACCTTCCGTTTGGATTGTGCGAGATCGTCTGTGGATAAATTTCACAACTACCCATGTCTTTAACAACTAAAGGAAGTCTTTCTCCATCCTTTATATCAGCATCAGTCATCGCCTTTAAGTTTGCTTGTTGAAGTTCAGAATGTTTAGCCCAGATGATTTTTCCTGAACTATCCATTGACATTGCTGGCTCCTCTCTTCCCAACTACAATATAAAGTTTTGCATTTATCACCTATTAATTAAATAGGGGTAGAAATTCAAAAAAATATATTACTGGTTCAATAGACTAGTAACTACTAAGTTTCACTGGTCTACTCTGTTCTGATTTTAAACAATAAAAAAAGAACACAAAATAATGTAAATGGATAAGTGGAGTCCATTAACAATCTTCAATAGACAAAAAGTAAAATGTCATAAAGCTGTAGAAATTTCTTGACCTATCTTTTCATGCAAAGAAACTCTAAACAATGTAAACAATAGATTAAAAAAATTATGATGCTTACAACTTTTGAAAAAAACACATGATAAAACTACAGCAATTCCTATGGACCACTAAAATTTATAGTCTGTTGGTCCAATGGATCTTTTTGTGGCAATGGACAAGCAGACTACTGTTAATTTCAAGAACTGCTAAACATAAAAAACTGTGTGTAGAATAAAAAATTAACAATAAAAAAAAAAGTACTAACCTTTATGATGATGCTGCCTTCATCATAACCCAAAGCTACACTGTTGGAACCTTTTAAGCATGCTATTGTCCAAACTCGTTCCAAATTATAATTTAAAGTGCTTTCCAGTCGGTATGTATTTGCATGCCATATACGAACAGTACCTAAAGCACCAAACAGAATTTTGAAATTTAGCATATCATTAAAGGATCACATGATTACAAAATAACATGGCTTTCAACTAAACAAAATTCTAAATAGATGAAATCAAGAATCCAAATAATGGAAACACTATAGATTTATAAGGAATCCTTTACTAATATAGCATAGGGGAAACTTTGGCATGTAATATTTTAATGCATATGAAGTATATTTAACAAAGCATCCCTCAAAAGCATCAAATTATGGCAAAAAAAAAAAAAAAAACTTTTGAAAATTCATGAATAGTTTGAAAGATTTTCTTGGAACTAGCAAATTAAAAAAAAAAAAAAAAATCCCAAACAATCTAAAACAGAAAACCCCATGGCAGGAAACACAGCAAAATAAATCGCCAGTTTTTTAAATACACTTATTTTTTAAATGTTTACTTACCATCTTCTGATCCAGTCATAATAACAGGTAACTCTGGATGGAAAGTTACAGCAGATATATTTTGGGCATGACCTTCTAATGTTTGAATACATGTTTTATTTTGGTAGTCCCAGATTTTCACCATTCGGTCGTCAGCACCAGAAATTAAATATGGTTTATCCCCACCATGATAATAATCAACACAGTTGACGCCTTTCTCATGTCCCTCTAATGTAAAATTAGGAGCACTTGATCCAAGTTGCCACACCTAAAAAATATTAATATAGTTGCATTTCTACAATTTTAAGCATATTTTCTCAAGACAAAATGAAATGATTAAAAAATATTTATAAATAGTTTCTTTATATATACTAATAACTTATGCCATTCAATCTATTTATGGTCATTTTGTTACCATGTTTTACTATAGCAATGGCTTTTAACAAAAATAATTTTTAAGACATTCAAAAAACCAAATTACGCCCTTCTCAAAATTAGCTATTTTGAAACATCAGTAAGAAAAATTTGTAATTAAAGAAAATGGTACATATATTTCAAAAAGGTACAGAATTTATAACTGAAACTACTTCCATAACAAGAAAAAGTCAATAATGCTTAACAAAATATGCATTTGAACCAATTTCAAATAATTATAAATATAAAAGACAGAAAAATCTGATAACTAAAAGATAACAGAATACACAGCTTCTTAAAAACACATTCACATGCCCACAGATACACACTTTAAGGTTAACCAATATTTTATGATTTAAGCATGATATACTAAAGGCAAAGAATAAAATTGAGGGGGGGAAATTAATACAGATACATTTCTAGGTTACAGTTCATACATACTTTAACAGTTCGATCTAAAGATGCACTTGCAAATGTGTTGTTGTCCTTTGGGTTTATAACAATTTGCATGATGTAATGAGTATGGCCTTCAAACACTTGGGTACAGCTCCACTGCTTGTCCCAGTTCCACAATTTGATTAGCATGTCATCTGAAAAATCACATCATTTAATTAAATGGCAACAATTATTTCCATAGAGAGTTTAATATTTTTCGTTAAATGTTAAATTGAGGGGACTAGGTTTCAATGATTAATATGAAGATTTAAAATAAAATTAAAACATAAAAAAAGATAAAGTACTTACAGCAGAATTTGTTCATCAATGCCAAACAATCACATAATGAAAATACAGGTGAAGAAACAACATATTAAAAAAAAGTGAGAAAATAATGAAAATGAACAGAGAAATTCATGGAACAGAGTTGTAAGTTTCTGGACACATTAGAGAGAGTATTAAAAGAAAATTGCTTTAAGGGGTTACAGTACCTTTCTAACAAATTTCTTTAATTTAAGTGAAAAAGTTAATTCTTTGAAATATTTGTTTCTGCACTTGTTTAAAAATCAATAATTTATTTTCAAACATCAAAAATTTTGAAAACTTTTTTTGAAAATTTGAAAAATGTAAGAAAATTTCAGTTTTTTTAAAACCCTAAGGCTTTTTTGTTTCTGCACTAATTTCAAAATTTCTTTTTGCGAAATGATCACAAGGAAAACCTCAACAAATCTGTGCATTCATTTTCTTATATTTTGATTAGAAAATATTTTGTGACAGGCATCACGTTTCAAAACTTAGAAAATTTCTTACATAGGTATTAAATAGCAAATAGAAAGTAAATTAACTTTAAATGCAAGAACTTGCTTATTTAAGTACACGTAGTCTCAAGGAAAAATAAATAAATAATAAAAACACGAACAAAATAATCAGAACATATTTATTATACAAATACAATACAAAAGATGACGACATTACAGGCTCTAGCCCAACTAGGCTAGTTCCTAGTCAAATTACACTGATCACCGAGAAAAAGCACTTTAAAGTTTGGCTTTTCCATTAGAACACATAGCATGTATGCCCTAAAGTCACTCATAACTTTTTAAATAATTTAGCTAGAACAATGCTGTTTTTTTCTGAGTATTTTAAATAACTTTTACTTTTGAAATAAGCAATAAAATTTTTTTTGGTCTTTTGGTCATTTTTGAGGTACTGTAACCCCTTAATCTTCAAATGCTTTTATGATATTCATTTGATTACAAAACATCCTTCAAAGCATTACATTTGATTTTTCAAAAATATTTAACTTAAAATTATTAACATTGATTACAAATTTACAAAAAAAAAAAAATGCTAATTTTCAAAATCCTGAACACCCTTTTCCACCCTAAAAAAGCTGTGCAAGTAACCGAGCTAAAGGCAAATATTCTCTCATTGAAGCTGAGATTACCTTTAAACTTGTAGATAACATTTACCTAACTATCGAGCGTCCACAAGCAATAGCGGAGTGAGCCAAACCCCGCTATTGTTTGCAGACCTTCTGGTTTGGTAAATTAATTATATCTATCAGTTTGAAGGAAATCTTAGCTTCAATGAGAGGATATGTCTCCAGTTTGGTTACTGACCATGATCATTCTTGACGGATGAGTCCACAACAAAGATGAAACTGTAGTCTCAGGATGTCATTACTGGGCTTTTAGTATATTGCCTGTCACAGGGCATCACGTTTCAAAACTTAGAAAAATTCTTACATAGGTATTAAATAGCAAATAGAAAGTAAATTAACCTTTAAATGCAAGAACTTGCTTATTTAAGTACACGTAGTCTCAAGGAAAAAATAAATAAATAAAAAAAACAACGAACAAAAATAAATCAGAACATATTTATTATACAAATACAAATACAAAAGATGACGACCAGCTACAGGCTCTAGGCCCAACTAGGCTAGTTCCTAGTCAAATTACAATCCCCAATAAAGATCCAAGGAACTCTTAAAGCTATCGACTCCCTTACTCATAAGAACCTCCTCCGGTAAGCTGTTCCAGGTACTTACAACCCTACTGAAATAGTAATTTTTCCTCACCTCTAGGTTAGCCTGAGACTTAAATAGCTTAAAACAGTGTCCCCTTGTCCTGCTTTCGAAACAAAAATTTAGCCCACCAACATTATTCATTTTGATAAATTTAAACAACTGGATCATGTCCCCTCTGACTCTCCTTTGCTCAAGACTGTACATCTTAAGCATTCTAAGCCTGGAACCATAATCTAAATCTGTAAGCCCATTTAAATCGTTGAAGCCCGCCTTTGAACCCTTTCCAGTAAATTAATATTTTTATTAAGATGAGGAGACCAAAACTGAATAGCATACTCCAAATGAGGTCTCACCAAACTTCTATACAGGGGCAGAAGAACCTTTTTAGATTTGTTTGAAATAAATTTATTGATAAACCCTAGCATCCTGTTGGCTTTGTTTGCTACACTGCAAGTAAGTTATTATCACGATATAATAACTCTAGCCATTATTACATGTCTATATACTTACCACTTGATGTTAAAATGAAGGGCTGTGTAGGATGAATGGCAATTGATCTGATGTAATCGGAATGAGCTTCTAGTATGTGAACTCTTTCTAAGGTGTTATAGTTAAAAACCCTGATTTGCATATCATCCTAAACAGAAGAGGTTACATGTTTTAGAATTAAAGGAAAACAAAGGCGAACTATTTAAAAGTTACAGTAATTGTTTAGTAAAACATGATTGAGATAAAAAGTATGAAAATATGACAAAATAAATTTCAAACATACAAATTAAAATAAGGAATTTTCAAAGGTGAAAATGCAAGCTGAACCTTGGCTGATTTATTTTGAATCATTGTAAGAGGTTATATAAATTGCAACAACAATAGTTTTTCCACCAGGTAATGTTTAGGGAAGGTAATGCTTTGTTGCTGAATTCATGTTTGATGTTTTGCAATTATGTGCCTCTTTTGCTTCTATTTATTGATAGTGAGGCATCACTATCTATTTAGTATTTAATAAAGAACAGGGCTTCTATGATAATAGGGAACATGCACTATGTCACAAAATATGATTAAATTACTGTTATTTCATAGAATCGATGATGCTGATGCCGAAAATCAACATTAAAATTCAAAAAAATCATTCACTTGAGCGTGAGAAGCAATTAAAAAGGGAGATTTTTGTAAACAATGTCACGTGACGAAAAACGCTCAGTCATTGGTCCACGTCACAGAATACGATTCTCCCAGTATCGCTGCCTTTGATGAGACAGTCAATGCGTTTTTAACACGCTGTTTTGTATTATCGTTATATTCGGGGCCCGGATGGTAGTTCATTTTTTGGCGTTTTCTTCGTCTTAATTCATTATACAAAGAGTTTTACAGCTCTTTAAACGTTGAAAAGTTTTTTATTAACTTTTCAGGGCAATTTTTAAAGTTTTAGCTCATTTATGAAGTTTGAGCCAATTTTTAAGCAGCTGTGTCTTCTTATCAGTTTAGTGGTTTATAGTCATTGTTCACTTTAAAAGAGAAATGGGGGGGGGGGGATAAACGGAAGGTAGTCTGCTTCACAAAAGAAAAGGAGCGTAGTAAAGCTGGTAGATCAAGAACAGAACAGGTTTGCGTTCTTTGACTACATTCCAATCCTTTTCTCATTCTTTCAATCATTTTCTTGGAATTAGATTTCTGGAGAGTTCTGATCACTGAAAAACACCAACATTTTTCAGATCGGAAACCTAAAAAAGTACGTGCCTTAATTCTCAGTAAAAATGTCCAAGTGTTTACCACTGAAATATTTAAAATTTACTGAAATATTTTCAACTTTAGCTGCATTTTTCGGGGGGTTTTGTTGCGAATTTTCGAAGCATGTTTAGTTTTATTCAGTCATCTAACTTCTGAAATGTAGTTATAATCAATGATGCGGGTTTTTTTTTCTATATCTTCATATTTATTATTATTATTTTTTAAAGAATAAAATGACTTTTCATTTAAAATGATGGAAGAAAAATTTTTTAAAAGGCAGTCTGATAATTTTTCAAAGTTGGCTAGCTGTACGCTGTATCCATTTTCAGAAAAACACCCCGATTTCATATCAGTAGAAATGAAAAGAATTTGAGCAGTAAGATGAGTCAAAAGCTTTTATTTTCGCAAAAACAGGAGTGTTTAAACCGATAAATAATTGAGAAACAAAAAACAGTTTTAAAATAGTTTTAAAGGGGGCTGGATGTGGGGTTGCCTGGGGGAGACACCCTTCAGGGCGTGACACCCAAAATGTGTTAAAGAGTTTATGAAACTTCATAAAATTAAAAAATTTTCTTTCTTAAAAATGTCATTAAAATTTATTTTATATAGAATTTATGAAACGCAGAGCATCGATACCGTTAGGGGGGGGGGCACCAAGTAACACCCATGCGTTGTTTGAATGAAACCAACCAAAAATGTATCTCACAACTTATGAAAAATGTACATGTTGAATTTCTTGAAAAATATCCCCATTGTTTTAAATTATATAGAATTCATCCAACGCAGGATCATTATTATTGATGAAAAGGGGGTTACACCGTGTGACATTCAAAATGTATCCAAGAGTGTGCGAAAAAAAAATCTTTCTTTAAAAATGTCCCCGCTATTTGAAATTTTATTTTATTTATCGAATAGAGGAAGAAGGAGTGTTGCACCCGTGTGCTATTTAATTGGTTTGAAGAGTTAATACCAGCCTCGATTGAGTTAAACCAAATAGCAATCGCGATTGCTCAAAAAAAAAAAAAACTCTTAAATTTTTGATGAATTGTTAAAACGTAGATTTTTTTATTATTATTTGTTCATTTATTCAGATTATTTTCTACAGAGTAACAAATAAAAAAATATTAATCTATAAATAGAAGTTTAGATTTATAAATAACATTTTTAAAAGTCATCATCAAAATTAAAATGTGCCTTAAATAAAACAAATTATAAATAAATTTCTGATGAAATAAATAACAAACAATCCTCAAGAACATTGCATTTTGAAACACATTTTGATATTCTTGTAAAAACACGCGCTATGCAAAAATCAAGTTCTTATATCTCGAAAAAATGTATTCGCTATCAATATTTGTCGTTGAATAACAAAAATTGTATTCTTCTTTTCAACCCCCCCCCCCCCCCCCCAGTTAACATGACTGACATGTGTCTCAAAGAATCTAAGCCCATGTTTTTACAAGCTAAATGTTCTTCATATGAGTATTCTTTTATAGCTAAAAAAACATAAAATTTAAAAAAATAAATAAATAAACCGTGAAGATTTGCGACTTGTAAAGGCTTAATAACTTGGCAGTATGTAAAACCTGTGCTTTAAAACTAGTATTTGGAATACATTGATTCCGTGATCCATCTTTCCAATATCTGCCAGCGTAAAGTTCCGCACTGTACAGCAGAGCAAACGCTAGCAGAAGGAACGCAGGGAGAAAAGAAGTATTCTGTGACGTCACAAACTCATGGAGCGGCTACTTTTCGTTTTCCAGGAGGCGTGACCTAATAGCTTTAAAAACTCGTTTTAAATATGATTAAACTGGCTTAATGGAGGTGTTATTGGAATGTTTCTGCACAGTTTTTCATTGTCTTTCATTTGCAAGTGAGTTTGAAAATCATGCATTTTCCCCATTGTAAATTACTTTCATATTTGCTAAATGTAAAACAAAAAGCAAATTACTTTTCAGCTACCAAGCTTTCAAAACTGCTTATGAATTAAGAGAATGAACATAAAATTAATTTCAAAAGAATTCTTTAACAATTAAAATCTTAAAATACTGATGTAATAGGTAGAGCTGTTTCCAGTACAGCACCAGTTAAATAGAACTACAGTGAATTCAGCGAGAACTGATAGCAGAAGTGAACAAAGCAGCATGAAGCTTGGCCATATTGATGACTGCTTAGCGCTGGGATATTGAAAGCAGCGCCAATCAGATAAGCAAAATATTCATGAACAGAACCCTGACCTATCAATCATAACTAATAAAATAAAACTCATATTATGCATAATTTTATTCAAAAATTCATATCTTCTGCAGAAAGGCATTCTCTGAACAATTTTTAAACAATGATATTGATAGTAGTAGGTAAATTTTAGATTATCGTAGCAGCTGATGGTCAACAACTTTCTGACCAGGAGTTGCTAAATGCTGATATGTGATTTTTTATGGTTCAGGAACCGGGCTAAGCGTTCACCATATCGCCAAATGTTATAAAATTGAAGTTTCGGCGGAAAAAAAAAACGATTTGGCTCTACAGTATTGGCAAACATAAAATTATCTGAAATTTCCATCGGAAAAAAAAATATATATATGCATTGTGTTAGGAAAAAAATTAATTAAAATTTTGGTAAATGACTAAGACTTTCGAAAATTCACTAAAACTTTTGAGATTTGGCTAATTTACTGGCTAACAATTTGAAATTCCTAGCGCGGTTCCTGTATCTAAATGAAAAATAGCAGACCAGATATAAACAAAATAAAACTTACAGAGCCTGTAATGATCCAATTTTTTCTTGGAACAAACTTAGCAGCTCGGACAGGCAAATCACAAACTTCAAATGATTTGACAAGAAGTTGTGACTCGTGATTCCAAACGTGAACATTGCCATTGTATAAACTTGCAAGCATCCATGGCTCTGATGGATGAAGGTCCACACACTTGACTCGATCTGAACGTGCTAGAAGCTTTCGCCTTACATCCAACTTAAGAGGCTGAAAAAGAGAGAAAATAGTATCATGCAGAAATACATTTCTTTTAAAAAAATATTAATAAAACTTTAAAATAAATATTCTTCTCATTATGTATTACAATAACAGAGGATACAATGCATTGATCAGAAAATTCAAAAATATATATCAAACCAGGATCCGTAAAATTCTCTGAGGCAGATCGCTTATGTAACTAATAAAATGTCTTGGCAACTAATTCTTTCACTTTCTAAAATCTTTCAAACTTTATGTCAGGGGTGGATACAAGGCATGGGCGATCGCCCCTCCCTTGAGGCCCCTTTAGCAGTAAATTTTTTATACTGAAGTTCAAAAAACATAATTTTAGACTTTTTAAAAATATTGAAGAAAGGAAGTTTGGGCTCTCCCCCGGAAATGTTTCAGAATGGAATTCCAAATCCTGTGTGATCAATTTTTGTAAACCAGTATTCATAGTAAAAAGTAAGTTAAAAAATCAATCGCCTCTCCTTGAAAAATTTCGGGATCTGCCCTTGCTTTATGTTACATTGAATTTTCATTGAAAGTGTGATAAATACTTTTGTCAGGTGCTTAAATATTATTCACTCGCATTTCTATAATTATCATCTGTTATATTATGTACCTTATATACACACAATTAAGTCTATTTCCTTGTTTTTTTTGGAGGGAGGGGGGAGGACTTGTTAATAGGATGAGCTACTTTAAGCGAAAAATTAGGAATAACTTGGGACATTTATTTGAATACAAATGCCTTGAAAGTAATCGAACTGAAATGTAATGTACAGGTTTAAAATCAGAAATTTTCACAATTAACAATTGTGGTAACATTTGCTGAGCCTCTTTCACAAGAAAATCAATTTGCAAAATTGTAGCTTCCTAAAAAAAAAAAACAGTTGAACAAAAGTAATTTGCCCTATTTTGAAGCTTCTAAAGTATGGTCCATGCTTAAATCAGACTAGTTGTGATAGAGATTTTCACGAACAGTTCGCTTGGCGAATGAATTCTGTTAACTGTTGCTTAGATTTATAATCAATATTCTTTAAATTTAGTTTTCGATTTCGGCTAGCTCTACTGAAAAATGAATTGCATTTGCCTGCAACCACGTATTAAACGAGGTTTTCAGTATAGGAAATTCACCACGTTGTGCATGTTTGTGATGATCATCAGATGTGAAATCATTGGTTGTGTTTTGAGGAAAATTTGTGAACATTTTGACTCATACAAACATAAAAGTTGTTTTGTGCATACAAACTGCTTAAATTCACTTCTATTTATAATTTTATTTTTATTGTTAATATTTGAACCTTTCCTTCCCAAACGTCTCAAAACTTAAAATCTCAAAAGTTAATAATTTTTTCACAGAAAAGTGAGCTTTGCAGTAAGGAAAAAAAATAGAATCCAACAGCAATCAGTTCATGAAGCCAAGAGAGGTTAAGGACGTCCCTAAAATCTGCATAACTTGAAGCGATTTTCCAAACATCATAAAAGTAGTAATAATTCTCGGTATTGATATCTTTTGGCACAAGTAGCCCCAAGTTTTGCTCATGGATTTTGTTTCAAATACATCAGCCTTAACTACGACTCAGTAGAATAAAATCTTACCTACAATTTCACAAAGGAAAAGACATCTCAAAAATTAACATCAGACATATACACGAGTTTAGAGTAACTTGTAGAAAATATATCAATAAACAACAGAGAAAACATGTCAATTAAAACACAGAAACATAGATGATATGTCAGTCGTACAGCAATATCTGCTGCCGGTAAATATCAAAATAAACATTTAAAAGCAAAGACGTTGTCAAGCATGGTAAGAAAATACAGACCATGATTTTGATTGTTTCTGAAGCACACTTAAAAGAGTACTAAATTGTTGATATATATGTTTCTAAATTAAACCCCAACATAAATACATAGCACTGACGTCTACTTCTGTGATGAAGACCAAAACACACGCAACAGAACTGGACGTGGCCAAAGGTAGAATCGCAGTTAATTTTTTATTGGAAAATGTAAATAATGTCATGTTGCAAAATTGATATTTTATAGGTACAAAAAATACGTGTCTAAATTAGTAAATTCGTGAATAAATCTTTAAAATTAAGCATATGAAGCTCAATTAACCCTATTTCCTGTCCTGTGTTTTTCTATTTTCGTTGTTTCAATGCATGGAGCAAGTCTACGGAGCTAATGAAAGCCTTTTTGACAGCCTTTTATTAATATTTTAAAGCTTTTACTAACTGATGCATCATTTTATTAAAGATCCAATGAAATTTACAAGCATTAAAAAATAGCTTTGGTTTTAAAATGTGCTAATTTGTCAACTTACTGAAGATAAATTGAACACCAATCCAAAAAAAAAAGGGGAAGTGCGGGATTGCTAGCCATAAAAAGGAACTAAAATTAAAGCTAGCCATAAAAAGGAACAAAAAAAATTGAGCTCCAATGAGTGAGGCTTTATTTGAACACCCCCCCCCTTCCTTTTTAAAAAAATTTAGACATCTGAATTGTTTTACTTCATTAATATATAAGTTATGAAAACCATGGTGCATCATAAGCGGATATAGAGCCTCTATTAAGAGGATGGAGGAGCTATTATGATCATTATAATGAAATGACAGCTCTGTACTCATTAAATATGTTTTAATTTCGAGCTTAAATTGTCAAAATAGCTCTTCCTCTTTTCAATGTTCAAAAGAACGCAGTGTTTGACCGTAGGCTACGTTTGACACATTTCTTAAATTTTCTTTTGCGCTTCAATTTTTCGCATGGAAACATCACATTTTTTGCATGGAACCATTGTTGCTTATTCACGTCATCGACTCTCAAAAATATCAATGCTCAGAATCATTTCATTCATGCCGCGCTTCATTAATAAAATTTTTAATAATATGGCCTCTGTGCCTGTGGATTATCTCAGCAAAACATTTTAATTTTTGCATTGACATTTCTAACCTAAAAACGATTGTAATTCGAACTATTAAGAACGGGCAAATTTTGAATTTGAGTATAATAGGAAGAAGCAATAAACATATCACCTGAAATTTATGTGATAATAAACGCCAGGTATTACTGATAAGGCTTTTACAAAAGTATGTATCCACCTTTCCTGTAATATTTCATTCAACTAAAATTTCCATTGTTTAAATAAATTTTCCTCGTTATGATCATCGTCTGCTTTCGGAAATTTCAGACGAAATTAAAATATTTTGGCAGAAAATAAATCGCTTTTTTTGCCATTGCTTTAAATTATCTTTCTAATGATCAGATAATGATGATGGCAGATGACAGAGGTTTCTTTTATCAGAAGAAAAAATATGAAATATGTTTACAGCAACCTCTGAAATTTGATGCTTGTTTCTAAAACTCTCACTCCTTACATTCTAAATTCTTATTTTAGGTCGGATTAATATTTAAAATAAAAGAATTGTAATCCCGTCATTTGTTAATGAGCTAGTTATTTGTTGTGTAATTTTGTGACCGGAAGCTGGCTACATGTAATCAAAATAAAGAAATAATAAAAATGGATGTGTTCTTCGAGAGTAGGGTATTTGGCGATGCTGTAATAACTTAATAATATGTGATGTATTGCCTATAAATTTGACGGAAATATGATTTTATTTTGAACTTCCGTGCCAGCATGAAAAACTGACATTATGTGAAGATCGTACGTCATTCGCTTTCCATTGAAATGGATCAAATTGATGCGGATCATAGATCAAGACGTACAGAACGTAGATTGTCAGGTAGGCGTAGTGAAATAATTATTTATTTTCTGCTGTAAAAAATATTTAAATTTCCTTTTTCTGGATTCATTTCTAATGTTATCATCCAACAGTTTCATCGTTTTGTGTGCTTAAAATTCTCAGAGTTTAAAAATCTTGCAATTGCAATGTGTCAGTGATAAGCATCTGAAAATGAAAACAATGTTAATTAGATGCAGGTATTTAAGTCTGTTAGTTTCAATGTCGTTTTAATTGTTAAATTTATCAAATATTTTTCTTACATTTGATCAAGTTCAGTTGTCTTATTGCATTACTGTTGTTGACAGAGTGATCTATTAAGGGGTCTGCCTACGTTCGGAGTACTTTTTTTGAAATAACTCAAATATCGACTCACTGCATATTTTTTTTAAACTAAGGAGTGATTAAAAATAGGAAACTGAAAGAAAAATTATTTTTTTCTGATAAAATTTTTAGAAATTGGGGAATTTGAGCAAGAAATAAGCTAATTTTACTGTTTATGCCAAACTTTGTACACTCATTTAAACTCAATATATCGAAAAATCCTTTCTAGTATAAGTTACTACGTTACTTATCTGTGTTGTGAACTAAAAGTTATACAATAGTCCAAAAATTAAAAGAAATATGCCAGCTTTATTAAAGCTCGCCGATCTTCCACCGTAAAACCCTCAATATTTCCCGGATAAAGGTCTGTAATTTTTTTAATTACTGACATAGAGCTTAGATTATAGTTCGAAACATAGCTATAAGTGTGATAAACATTGTCTGAAAAAATCAGGTCTCTAGGTATAAGACTTCTCAAGTTATGAGATTTAACGTGAATGAAAATCTCGAAAAAAGTAGTTTCTCCTAAAACGCATTTGAATATTTCTCGTATATTGGTATTAAAGTTTTTGAAAATTTTTGAGGAAAACATTTTCTATGGTATTTTCTTTCACTTTCTTTGATTATACTTGGCAATGTGTTTCCTTTTTTTACAGCTTTAATTTTTTCCTGGTCTTTTGTATTTTTGGGGTCTTTAAGGTCAACTTCCGGTTCTTACGATGTCACTTCCGGTGCACTTAATTAGCTATAACTTCGCTGCTAATTACCGTAGAAACAAAATTGAAGCCTTTTTAGAGTCTTAAAAATCTATTACGTAAGAAAATACAAGAAAATAAAAAACAATTTTTTCTGCAAAAATGGCCATTTTAAGGCAGGCAGACCCCTTAAACGATCCGAAATCGATTTCATCTGCTATTTAAAACTTTTCATAGCTATTTTTAGGTTTTTTGAAGATGAAGATAATGTTGTTTTATTTTCAAAGCCATGAATAAATTATTTTCGCTGCTGTACATATACTTGATTCAGATCATTTTTACATTCAGCATAGTGTTCTTTTCAGTTATGGTTTTATAATTTCGCTTATAATTAGTTGAATGGAATGTGAAACTGAAGCACAAAATGTTTCTCAAATTTTTTATGTGGCTCTCAGTCTAATAAATTTATGTACTGAAGACTTATATGAAAATATTTCTATTTAAAAAAAATATATGTATATTAATTTGTCAGGAAATGTTTTCTTTCTTACTTTGGTAATTTTCCATCAGCATATGAGCAGTTCATTTAAGCAGCAAGGGAAAAAAACATAACCTAACTATTAACTATATCAAGTACTAGTACAAGTTTTCATTTCCATGTAGAATTATTTTGCCCCAAACCTATTTTTTGTTAATTATGTTTAGTTTTTTGTACACATGGTAAATGGGAAAGGCTAGGTACTTTCCCACTTGTAACAGAATAAAATTTGGGCAAGCACTTTTTACATATGTTGCAGAGCTGATACTTATGACTTAATTGACATAAAAATATAAAAATTAATTGGAGCAAATTTTGACACTATATTGTACATGGTGTAACATGACTTGGAATTAGGCATATGGTATTTGGTGATTTAATACATGGTAGCAAAATTTCATTATAATCTGCTGACAAAGTGTCACATATTGTATCTGAGTTGCGTTTTGCATTTTAAAGAAACAAGCATTTGTATTTTTAATTTTTTTTGATGGTAATTATTTTAGAGAGAGCTCAACAATTTACCAGCTATTTGTTTTAATAAGCCTTTCCCATTTATTATTGCAGTGGTAAAATATACTTTGAATATTTTCTGCTCTGCAAAATAACTTTGATATAATTTTGAATTTTACATTATGCAGAGACCTAAAAAAAAATCACAATAAAAAAAATGTGCTTATGACATACAGTGAAACTTCGATAAGTCGAACTTTGATGAGCCGAAAACTGCGATAAGCCGTAGTGAATATGTATTCCCGTCTCGTTGAATGGAGAATTAATGTTATTTATTTTCGATGTGTCGAATTTCTTTAAGCCGAAATATTCGATAAGCCGAATTTTATCCTATGACCCTCATTGAATTTTCAATGCTAAAGTAACTCTTTAAGTCGAAATAGTTTTTTCGTGGACAAATACGTAGTGAGAAAAGAAAAAAAAAAGTCGGCGCCACTGCAAGGCATCAAAAGGCTTCTAGACCAGTGGTTGGAAAAACTACATTTTTTTTTGTAGCAAACTACAACTACTTTTTTTAAAATGTAGCGACTACAAACTACTTTTGAATTGTAGTCGCTACTTTGCTACTTTTTAAAAAATAAATAAAAAGCATACACCGTTTGAGGATTGACCGAAAAAATTCGAAATGTGGTTTACATTAAAAATTAACTCAATTAAATGTGGAATAGAACTAGCAATTGTCTTTAAATTTATTTGTGAATTTTTCTTTTTGTTCCTTTTTTTTTTGCTAAAATTTGTCCTTTTTAGATTTTTTTTTCCAATTTTTACGAATATTCGCCACAAGAAAAGATTCAAAAATTGAAAGAAATCAACTTTCAATTTTTTTTTCTTGCCATTGAATATTTAGGATCATGAAAATTATTTGAAGGAATGCCAAATAAGCCCAATGACATTAAACAGATGGAATGTATTTCGTCAAAATGATGTATCTCGGATCAGATCATATTTTTATGGTTCTTATTTCTCATTACGTCCGCTGCTGTGTACTCGTGCAAGATTTTCACGGAGTACAGAATATATAGGAAATTGAGCAGGTAATCAAATTACCTTCAGTCCGAGATGCAAGAGAAGCAGCAGATTTACTGCGTGTTTTTGTAGAATCCCGACCTAATGTTCCCGACTCTATCTGTCATGCTTTAAAAATATCTGAGGACTATTTGTTGAAAGAACAAATTTTTTCTCAGAAACAATGTTTAATTAAAGATTTTTTTTTAAATAAAAAAAAAAATGCAGATATTCTTGGTGAGTCAAAATTGTTATATCATGCATAAAAATTAGAATTTGTTTTCCAAACTACAAAAGCTTTTGGATTTAATTACATTATACGTTAATTATTCCAATTATACATATAATATCTATGGTACATTATTATGTCACTTTCTTATCACATTATTCATTTATTAAACATTAATGGTAGTATTTTTGTTTATTCTATGGTTTTCCTGTCCTTTTCGATAACCCGAATTTTCGATAACTCGAATTCTTTTTGATCTCCCTGCAACTTCGACTTATCGAAGTTTCACTGTATTTGTTATTGCTTTATTCTTTCTGTAACCTATTATATATAATGAAAATTGACAATTTTCTGTTATTTTTAAATGATAATAATTTCATCCTGCACATTCATCCAAGGGCAGATCCAGAAACTTTTCAAGGGGGGGGGGGGATTGATTTTTTTACCTTCATATATATATGTATATAACCCCCTCAAAAAATGGCACATATACCCCCCCCTAAAAAAGAAGCATAAAAACACAAACATACGTATGTGTGCGTGCGTGTTGCTGGGTCTTTTTTTTTTTTTTTTTGCTGATCCCTCCCACCTACGTTTTTTTTCTTCCTATGCTACTGCTTTCTGTGTTTTTTTTAAATATTTTTAGAAGAATGACCTTTGTAGGGGATGCATTTAACTCTTTTAAATGAAGGAGGGTAGAATATCCCTAATTTTAGGGGGTCGGGGGGTGGGTTCTCCCCCGGGAAATTAAAAAAAAATAGATACAAAATTCTGCATTACAAGGCCTTATATGGGTATTGAGACTGCAGAAATATGAGAATAAAGTAATCAAACAAAACCTTTTAAATGTTATGCCTTTTGCAAATTAAGATCAATTAAAATATTTAAAAAAATATGGACCAACAAATCCTTGACATTAATCTGCAGAGATAAAGAACCAGGGAAGAGAAAAAAATAAACACATCATCACTTGCGAACATCGGTTTTCAGCATAGTTACTGTAGTTTATGTTAGTAGTATTACAATTGTGTTAGCATACATTCAGGGGTGCCCGGAATTGAAGTCATTGCGACATCCTTTTTTTGGCAAATTTTGTCTGATGAGTAAACAAATTTCTACACAGTAGTAAAGTATTTCATTAGAAAATCTTGTCCTAGTATACAGGTGACTGGGAATTTCAATCAGCAAATTCAGAAATTTTCCTCTTTGAATAGTTCAAGATTGGGAAGCCCCTGCATGCATTACACTAAACGGAGCTTACCTTTAGTTTTTTCTGTGTTTGAAGGTGATTCAATGGATATTAATGGTGATTCAGTTGCTAAAAGTGGCTCAGGTCCAAATGATATGTTTGATTTGCTACATTTTCCTTGTTTTAAGCCACCTCTCCATAAAATCGCATAAACAAGAAAGTGTAATAACCGAACTAGGAACGTTGCTCAGTTCTACTGACTCCAAAAAAAGACTAAGACCACTTGAAATCGTGCTTATTTTCGTTACGTTATATAGACGGCGTCCCTCCATGTGATGACAGGAGTCAAGAAATCGGCGACTCGGAATGTATGCATTCGAAGACGAAGGATAACCCCCTTCTCCTTTTATCATTTGCATATGCCTGATATGCCTGTAGAGACTTTTAATTTATCTGCGCTGTCTTGAAAATGGTGCCAAGTTTCAGTTCCACAGAAACAGAAAAGAAATATAATAAATCCCTCATTCCTAGAAAGGTAGAAAATTACTTTTTTTTTTTACATTTTTGGAAAGTGCCTGTTTCTTTCTATCTTTTCCCCTTTTTTCTTTTTCTCTTTTCTTTTTTTTTTTTTGGCTCAAGGGGGGGGGGTGATCGCCCCCATCGCCCGCCCCCCTGTATCCGCGCTTGCATTCATCATATCTGATGCATATTCTTTGGATAAATTTTGCATTTATATGGTCTTGAATACAAAAATTTTCTCTGTAGATAGGACCACTAGTTAATCCAACATGTACTTGCCTGTGGTACCACTTCCAATTGGTGGAAAAATTTGACAGTGCTGAGATATTTTTATGTATCTGACAGCCAGTAGCGTAGCTAACTTCAGAATTTAGCGCCTTGATGGGAGGTCACTGTGACCTCCAAAGCAATTCCTTCTTAAGAGCAGATTTTGATTACTCTGCAAATTCAAAGACAATATTGCAACTTTGATTTTCTTTTTTCTTTAAATTTTTTTTTTTGAATTATGCCCAATGTTCCTCCTTGTTAGGTGTTTCATTTTCCCCTCTAAGTTTTTATTCTTTTGAAAATACTTTTATGCTAATACAATAAAAAAAATCCTTAACTTACTTTTATTTATTAATTTTTTTATCCATCAAATTGCCGTCCTCCTGGCTGCTACGCCCCTGGCAAGTGCTATTCCTGCTAACCCCTTGCTACGTCAGTGCTAACAGCAAGCATCTTTTCTTCATCATACAAATAATCAGTATTGCTCCTCCTCACTTAACCTACCTAAAAAAAAGTTTTGAACAGATCAGGAAAAATCAGACAGAATTTCCTTTACTGCCTTTGCAGACAAGTAAAATTGAAATGTTTGAAGAAATAAGTATTATTTCTCTAGAAGTATCTGATTTCGAACCTACATGAAATGATAAAAGAGAAGTTGAAACTGTTTGCACGTAAGTAAAATCTTTAAACTCAACAAGTAAAAAAAAATAACTAAAAAAGATTATTTGACTTATTGTTTTAACCAAACCGATAATTTTTCAAGTATTATTTCAGAAAGTGTTGTAAGAAAATTGGACAAAATTAGAATCTTTACCGGAGAATTCTTTTAGTTTTTAAACACATGACTACAGTAGACCCTCCTTTTATTTGGATTTGATTATACATGGTTTAGGTTTTGATGTCTTTATTTTCTTTTATACGGATGAGTTTTTATTTTAATACAAATACAAATGTGACGACCAGCAGCAAACTCTGGGCCCAACTGGGCTGGTCGTAGTCAAATTAAAGACCCCAATGAAGATCAATGGCCCTCTTAAAGCTATCAACTCCATTGCTCCTTACCACCTCTTCCGGTAAACTGTTCCAAGTTCCCACTACCCTGCTAAAATAGTAATTTTTGATGTCTTTGGTCTTGGAGTGTATTTTGATGTAATTTCATTAGTGATTTTCTTAAATGCTTTTATTGGGCTTTAAATCTATTTTGGTGAATCATCTTTCAGTGTATTATGTATATTGTGTGTATGTGTGTGTGTTTTTGTATTCATTTTTTAAAACTTTCTTTATAGGTGATTCAACCAGGTCCTCAAGTAGTGATAGTGTACCTGGAGATCACAGCTGTGATTTTGAACCAGCTCTGGAGTTTGATGACACAGAGCTAGTTCATGCTGTAGATACGGGTTAGTTTATTTCTTTAAAAAATTTCTATTAATAAAATTTGAATGAAAAGAAGAAAAAGTTTATAATGTATGATTTGCATCAAGAATGTGCCTTGAAATCTTTTTCAACAAATTCTCTTTAAATCTTCCTCTCTTCTCTAACAAAAAAAAAAAAAAAAAATCTAATTGTTTTGCAAATACTCCACTGTTATAGAAAAACATTATCCTCTATGAGTATGTAACAAAATATGTTTGTGTGGTCCTTTTGAGGAGCTAAAAAATGGTTTCTTTACAAAATTAATCTGGCAAAATTTGTTAAACCGTACTTTTGTCATAACTCAGTATCGGCTACTCTGGGGATAGTCACCCTTCGTTGTTTTAGCAGTTGTGTTTAAAAATCTTATTTTCTTTCATGCATAAAATTTTTATGTAGTTTCACGTTCAAATACATTCTTATATATATATTGAAGAAGATTGAATATGCGGAACTATATATATTTCTACTTCTGCGTTCCAAGCTTCCTTATGCCAAAGAAAGGTATCATCTGACTTGTAATCCGAGTTTTTGTCGTATTTAATCTGTATTTACTGTTCTTTTGTGTACATTTCAAGTGCCGTTTTTTAAAAGATTGTTAGTTCAATTTAGTTGGGGGTCAACACAATATTCAGGCACAAATTGGGCCTTCTTTATGGCCCTTTCATGAGCATTTGTGTCTTAGAAACAGTCCCTTCACAAAATTTATTTTTTATTTTAAAATCAGTTCTCTCATAAAGTTTCATTTTTAAAGCAGCTCTTTCATAACTTTCAACTCGATCATTGCACCCGGAAACAGAACATTAGAATTTAAATAATAATAATAATTAGTGTTCACATTTTTTTGAAAAAAGGGCATTGTAAATTTCTTAAAGAGGGCACTTTTCAATGAAAACAAGAAGTTCTATCAAGAACTAAAGGAGCCTACTTTCCCGTACATCGACATCTGCATTCTCGCATCTGATCATTATTCTCTTGATTATCTAAGACTGAAAATTATGTCAAACATACCTTTTTAGCACTTAGAGCTGATTTCGAAAAGCAAAATATACCCTTCTCATCAGATGAAATAGACACGTAAAAAGTAATTAACGAATAAATAAAGTTTTGTCGCATCTTTTAAAGAGTGTAACTGTTACAGTTCCGCCGTAGAAAAAATCCTCCATCGTTTTCAAAAAAAAAAAAAAAATAATAATAATAATAATACTAAAATAAATAAATAAATAAAAGTACAAAGAGCATCAAAATACATTTTATCAAAGAAAGAAAAAAAAAAGAAAAAAAAAACTCGTTCGTTAATAAAATGTCTCGAATTTCACTTTTAATCCTTTGCCAGTTGTTAAATATAAACAAAGAATAAAATGTTCTCGTGAATGAAAAATTTTTGTTACAAAAAAAAAAAATCGTCTGCAAAAAATAAATAAATAAATAAATAAATAAATAAAATAAACAAATGAATAAATAAACAAAAAATCGTCTGCACGTTCAGTCATTTGTTTTCTGAGCTTGCATTTCCGCCATGTTTGCGGAGTCAGAATCAGAGTCCTCACAGAAGGATTATTCTGAAAAGTACTTTACAAACATTATTTATCAAAACCATTTTCTCACAAAGTTAGTTTGAAGGAAATCCGACTTTAAGTTCAGGATCAACATTCAACTTAAATTCCCCGTAGGCGCTAATGTAATTTTTTTTTTCTGAACGGTTCAATATTGGATGAAAAATGGTTCAAATCAAAAAGCGAAGTATGGGAATGTATGGGAAAGCCTCTCCGAGATCTTTCAAACAAAAAAAAGTTTATTTCATTCGGACGGTTCACTCAAAAGTTATTAGGTGGGGAAAGGTTGTTTGAATGGTTCAATGTTGAACGAAAAAATGCTCAAATGGAAAATTTAAATACGGTAATGAAGTATCCTTGCTGAGATCCTTCGAACAAAAAAAAAAAGTTTATTTAAATCGGACTGTTCACTCAAAAGTTATTAGGGGTGACAGCTTGATTGAGCGGTTCAATCTTGAAAGAAAAATTGTTCAAATGAGAAATGTAAATACGGGAATGAAGTATCCTTGATAAGATATTTCGAACAAAAAAAAGTTTGTTCAAATCAGATTGTTCACTCAAAAGTTAGCATCGCGGGACAGGTTGTTTGAACGTTTCAAAGTTGAACCAAAAATTGTTCAAATCAAAAAATCAAATATGGGAATGAGCTGTACTCACCGATATCTTTCGAACAAAAAAAAGTTTATTCCATTCGGACGGTTCACTCCAAAGTTATTAGGTGGGGAAATGTTGCTTGAACGGTTCAATGTTGAACCAAAAATGTTCAAATTGAAAATTTAAATACGGTAATGAAGTATCCTTGCCGAGATGCTTCGAACAAAAAAAAGTTTGTTTAAATCGGACTGTTCATTCAAAAGTTATTAGGGGTGACAGCTTGTTTGAACGGTTCAATGTTGAACGAAACATTGTTCAAATCGAAAATGTAGATACGGGAATGGAGTATCCTTGAAAAGATCTTTCGAACAAAAAAAAGTTTGTTCAAATCGGACTGTTCATTCAAAAGTTAGCATCGCGGGACAGGTTGTTTGAACGGTTCAAAGTTGAACTAAAAATCGTTCAAATCGAAAAATCAAATATGGGAATGAGCTGTACTCGCCGAGATCTTTCCAACAAAAAAAAGTTTGTCCAAATCGGAATGTTCATTCAAAAGTTATTAGGGGGGGGGGGGGACGACAGACAGACAGACCGACACACAAATTCCTCATCTCAATACCCTACTTTCAAATTTTTAATTTTTCGATATTCATTTTACCTTTATATTTTTTTAACTTGGCTATATTTTTTGGACTTGGCGATATTTTTTAGATGCATTAAGCTACTTTTAATACTTTTTTCGTCTTTCTTTTATTTTTAACGGGAAAGTAGGCTAAAAAGAGAACTTTTTGCAGAGGTGAAAGGCACTCAGGCATATCGCCATTTTGGGAGATAAGTTTGAGGTGTTGAATTCCCAGTTGTAAAAAAATAAATAAATAAAAGGTCTTTGCTTCTTTAATACAGAAAAAAACTCGCCCCCCCCCCCTCGTGCCTCCCTGGGTTATAGTCCATTGAGCTCATACATAAATACGACACTGTTCATCAGTCGGAACGACTATTATATCTTTCACACCAAGACGTCTTTTGGAGGATCAGGGGCGGCAAGAGTGCCCATCCCCCCCATGCTCAATGGCGCAAATTCCCCCTTCCCTCCCCCCAAAATTTTCACAACCCTCTTGTGTTTTTTGTTTTTTATTTTTACCCTTATTTTTTATTTTATTTATTTTTTAAAAAATTATTTACTTATTTTTTAAAATTAACTATTATTGTTTTGTTTATTATTAACTAGCGGTACCCGCACGGCTTTGCCCTTGGTATAAAATTAAAAGTTCATTTGTAAAATAATTGATATAGCAGAAAAAATGCTCTATTTTAGTTGTAATTCAACTATAATTCCTTCAAAGTATGATATAAAAATCTGGTATGGACCCCACGCTACTTATTTTTACGTGTAAATTTCTTAGTAGATGCCTTAAGTGCTAAAATAGTGCTTGAAGTGAGCAAGATAACAGTTCAAACATTTATATCCCTAGTTTGCCACGAACCAATGCAAAAAAAATGTTTTACAATGATTAATCCCCTAAATATCGCCGATTTTAACGTCATTCAGTGGATTTTTCGCAAAATATCGCCAATAGCGCCAAATTGAATCCAAATAAGAAAAAGAAAACAATTTTTTTGCCAACTTGGCGATATGTCGCCAAATTGGCGGCAAATACTTGGCGACCAAAAGCTTGGCAATATATCGCCAAGTGGTCGTGCCAATTCATATCACTTTTGTCTGCATTGAAATGAACACTGATTTACTCCATAAAAGGGGTAAAACACCCCCTTGGAACATTCGAATGCAACACCAAGGGGAGATGCACAAAAATAAGCCAAAAGAGAAAATAAGAACAATTTTGTTGCTCACAGAAACCAACAGAAATCTTACCAAAGTTTAAAAGAAGAAAGATTTCTTTCCTAGCTTAAAAAACAAAACAATACATTTTCCGAAATTAAACACTTTAAAAAGAACGATGCAATATCGCAATTGATACGATATTTGGTTAATCTGTGCTTTAGGTACCCTTTTCTCGCTAAATGGGCGATAGGCGCTCCAAGCGTGGTAACCCTGGCTATTTTGCGTAGTTTCTCTGGGAGCTGAGCTCCGCGAGTCAGGCAAAAACGCGCCAAGGTCCCAAAGCATTTTCACCAGGAAAAAGACAGGGTTGCCAGAGAATTGAAACAAAAAAATACTACGCCTCCTCTAAAAAAAATATTACAAAATACTGCTATTTCCAAACGTTGCCAAAATCAATGTTGCTGAAATGCGAAATCTATGAAAATGAAAAAAAAAAAAAAAATGCGCCAAATCTTTTAATTAAGTCATTAGTTTTTTGGAAACAGAATTGCCGGAAAAATACTACGCTCCTTATTTGGGCCGAAAAAATACTACCGTAGTATCAAAAATACTACGCCTGGCAACGCTGGAAAAAGAACGAAACAAAAATAAGTATGAACACGTAACCATGGTAACAACATGAAAAGTTGATTTCCGTTGATAAAATAATTCATTTCATCTGTCTTTTCAAACAAATTTTATTCTCGAGTTCAACCATTTTAGAATCGTTTGACTTGCTTTACTGAAGGTAAGCCTTGAATTCCGGGATTCTAAAAACAATTGTTACAGCTCTCATGATGATCGTAGAAACTTCGAAAAAACTTCATTTTGTGCAGAAAATTTCAAGCTTTCGAATGACATAAGACTTGAAAATGTGTATGAAATATTTCTTCCCTATTTTATCGAATTTCCGCTAAGAATTCAAATAGAAAAAGAACGAAATGGAATTTTCGAAAAATCGCTGCGAGGTGCAAAACTACATGCTACAAATTAATTTTGTGCCAAGTGGCATGAAAATCGACCGAACGGTTTTGGGGCTACGCGCGTAACAGACAGACAGACAGACAGAAAGAAAGACAGACAGACCCACCTTCAGCTTTATTATTAGTAGAGATTTTGTAGAAGTACTAATTATGCGCAGAATAGAATGGCCTTTTTTTTTCTTTTCCAGACATTCCAAGCCCACACACACAAATAAATAAATGAGTAAATAATAATAAAGTAATAACAGAAATAATTTAAATTAAAAAATAAATTAATGAATAATTTTTATTTAAAAATTATATATTAAAATTTTATTTAAATAAGTAATTTAAATAAATAAATTAGTTTTAAAAAATCCCCCCTAAAAATTTTGATGGCGCATCGTGCGCCATAATCCCCCCTGTGGGCCGGTGATCAATTGCCCCCTCCCCCCTCCTGGTTTTGGAAAATTAATGGACTTGGCTTTTGTTGGTTTTTGATATAATTTTCATTGAATATATACTCTTTCCCCTGCAAAATTCCCCCCTGTGGGCCGGGGATCAATTGCCCCCTCCCCCCTCCTAGTTTTGGAAAATTAATGGACTTGGCTTTTGTTGGTTTTTGATATAATTTTCATTGAATATATACTCTTCCCCTGCCTGTATTCCCCTGCAAAATTCGAAATGACAGTCTTGCCTCAGGAAAAAGGGGCGAATAACAGGGAAATAAGGATTAAGGAATTTTACAATAGTTAGTGTTTAACCTTTTCCTACCTATCTATATTCATGAAGAAAATTTCATTTTTATTCATATGCTCATTGTGTGTTTTTTTTTTTTTCATAGATGTTTGTGAGAAAGGTTGACTATTTTAAAGTCAAAGTTGTAAAAAATCAACCATTAGAATTTTTCTCTCACCCCTCCCTCCGATACAGTTCTTAAATCTGGTAACCCTGATGGAAAGACACTACTACAACCCCTTGAACAGTTCTATTTTAAAAAGTGTGACAGCATTCTGCTTATTCTGATATTTTATTTTGTTGTATCCCATAAGGAAGGGGAATAAATTAAGAAAAAAAACATCAACAGAAACTAACATGTCTATAATGAGCGAATCCAAATGAAAACAAATAAAAAAAAATAGCTGAGAGGATAGGAAGTAGGGTTGCAGCAGAAACTAATCAGAGCAGAACAGGGTTACTATAAGTTGCAGTTATCGCCAAAATGTAAGAACGTTTTAAATATTTATGATATTAAAACACTTTTCAAATCAATGTTATTATCACTGATTTATGTTACTTAAAACCAGCGTTTAAGCTATGGCTTGGACAAATTTTGGAGGGAGAACTCCCTTCTCAAACTTCACTTGCTAAATTCCAACAAGATGAAGTCATGCGATCACTCTCTAGCTGATGGATCCACCCTCATTTTCATTTGTACTTGTTGCAGAAAAAAAAGATAAACACCAGATGAATCAGTAAAAATGAGAAAGGATGATCAAAAATACTTTTAATTGGACATGTTTGTAAAAAATAAGGGAGAACAGTTATTCAAAAAGAAGTGCACCAGACCAGGACAGACCACATGGACATGGAACAAAAGAATAAAAATTCCTTTTTCTTGAACAGGTGCAATGTGTATCGGGGGGGGGGGGGCGCCTGAGTCACCCCATTCCCCCGCCCTCCTCTCACCTCCTCCATATCAAACAACATTCCATTGGGAGCGAAAGTGCTAACCTCATAATTTTCAGTTTCTTTCGGACATCGCCCCCCCCCCCCGGAAAGGGCAAGGCTCATCATTAGAATTTTTCTGGTAGGGCAGGGCGCGTTTCAGGGGGAAGAAGGCGGGCAGGGCGCATCCGCACTTTTTAACAAGCAGTTCTGTCAAGAACTAAACGAGCCTACTTTCCCATACATTGACATCGGCATTCTCGTATCTGATCATTATTCTCTTGATTATCTGAGACTTAAAATTATGTCAAACGTACCTTTTTAGCACTTAGAGCTGATTTCGAAAAGCAAAATATACCCCTTTCATCAGATGAAATAGACACGTAAAAAGTAATTAACGAATAAATAAAGTTTTGTCGCACCTTTTAAAGAGTGTAACTGTTACAGTTCCTCCGTAGAAAAAATCCTCCATCGTTTTCAAAAAATAATAATAATAATAATAATAATAAAATAAATAAATAAATAAATAAAAGTACAAAGAGCATCAAAACACATTTTATCAAAGAAAGAAAAAAAAAAAGAAAAAAAAACTCGTCCGTTAATAAAATGTCTCGAATTTCACTTTTAATCTGTTGCCAGTTGTTAAATATAAATAAAGAATAAAATGTTCTCGTGAATGAAAAATTTTTGTTACAAAAAAAACATCGTCTGCCAAAAAAAAAATAATAATAATAATAAATAAATAAAATAAAACAAATGAATAAATAAACAAAAAATCGTCTGCACAGTCAGTAATTTTTTTTCTGAGCCTACATTTCCGCCATGTTTGCGGAGTCGGAGTCGGAATCAGAGTCCTCACAGAAGATTACTCAGAAAAGTACGTTACAAACATTATTTATCAAAACCATTTTCTTACAAAGTTAGTTTGAAGGAAATCCGACTTTAAGTTCAGGATCAACATTCAACTTAAATTCCCCGTAGACGCTAATGTTAATTTTTTTTCTGAACGGTTCAATATTGAACGAAAAATGGTTCAAATCAAAAAGCGAAATATGGGAATGTATGGGAAAGCCTCTCCGAGATCTTTCAAACAAAAAAAAGTTTATTCCATTCGGACGGTTCACTCAAAAGTTATTAGGTGGGGAAAGGTTGCTTGAACGGTTCAATGTTGAACGAAAAAGTGTTCAAATTGAAAATTTAAATACGGTAATGAAGTATCCTTGCTGAGATCCTTCGAACAAAAAAAAGTTTATTTAAATCGGACTGTTCACTCAAAAGATATTAGGGGTGACAGCTTGATTGAGCGGTTCAATGTTGAACGAAAAATTGTTCAAATCGAAAATGTAGATACGGGAATGAAGTATCCTTGAAAAGATATTTCGAACAAAAAAAAAAGTTTGTTCAAATCGGATTGTTCACTCAAAAGTTAGCATCGCGGGACCGGTTGTTTGAACGGTTCAGAGTTGAACCAAAAATTGTTCAAATCGAAAAATCAAATATGGGAATGAGCTGCACTCGCTGAGATCTTTCGAACAAAAAACAATTTATTCCATTCGGACGGTTCACTCAAAAGTTATTAGGTGGAGAAAGGTTGCTTAAACGGTTCAATGTTGAACCAAAAGTGTTCAAATTGAAAATTTAAATACGGTAATAAAGTATCCTTGCCGAGATGCTTCGAACAAAAAAAAGTTTGTTTAAATCGGACTGTTCATTCAAAAGTTATTAGGGGTGACAGCTTGATTGAGCGGTTCAATGTTGAACGAAAAATTGTTCAAATCGGAAATGTAAATACGGGAATGAAGTACCCTTGAAAAGTTCTTTTCAACAAAAAAAAGTTTGTTCAAATCGGACTGTTCATTAAAAAGTTAGTATCGCGGGACCGGTTTTTTGAACAGCTCAAAGTTGAACCAAAAATTGTTCAAATCAAAAAATCAAATATGGGAATGAGCTGTACTCGCCGAGATCTTTCCAACAAAAAAAAGTTTGTCCAAATCGGAATGTTCATTCAAAAGTTATTAGGGGGGGACAGACAGACCGACCGACCAACGCACAAATTACCCATCTCAATACCCTACTTTCAAATTTTTAATTTTTCGATATTCATTTTACCTTTTTAGCCTACTTTCCCGTTAAAAATAAAAGAAAGATGAAAAAAGTATTAAAAATAGCTTAATGCATCTAAAAAAATATCGCCAAGTGCAAAAAATATCGCCAAGTTAAAAAAATATCGCCCTCCAAAAAATATCGCCAAGTTAAAAAAATATCGCCCTCCAAAAAATATCGCCAAGTTAAAAAAATAAAAAGGTAAAATGAATATCGAAAAATTAAAAATTTGAAAGTAGGGTATTGAGATGGGGAATTTGTGTGTCGGTCGGTCGGTCGGTCTGTCTGTCTGTCCCCCCTAATAACTTTTGAATGAACATTCCGATTTGGACAAACTTTTTTTTGTTGGAAAGATCTCGACGAGTACAGCTCATTCCCATATTTGATTTTTCGATTTGAACAATTTCTGGTTCAACTTTGAACCGTTCAAACAACCTGTCCCGCGATGTTAACTTTTGAGTGAACAGTCCGATTTGAACAAACTTTTTTTTGTTTGAAAGATCTTTTCAAGGATACTTCATTCCCGTATCTACATTTTCGATTTGAATAATTTTTCGTTCAACATTGAACCGTTCAAACAAGCTGTCACCCCTAATAACTTTTGAATGAACAGTCCGATTTAAACAAACTTTTTTTTTGTCCGAAGCATCTCGGCAATGATACTTTATTACCACATTTAAATTTTCAATTTGAACATTTTTGGTTCAACATTGAGCCGTGCAAGTAACCTTTCCCCACCTAATAACTTTTGAGTGAACCGTCCGAATGGAATAAACTTTTTTTTGTTCGAAAGATATCGGCGAGTACAGCTCATTCCCATATTTGATTTTTCGATTTGAACAATTTTTGATTCAACTTTGAACCGTTCAAACAACCTGTCCCGCGAAGCTAACTTTTGAGTGAACAATCCGATTTGAACAAACTTTTTTTTGTTCGAAAGATCTTTTCAAGGATACTTCATTCCCGTATTTACATTTCCGATTTGAACAATTTTTCGTTCAACATTGAACCGCTCAAGCAAGTTGTCACCCCTAATAACTTTTGAGTGAACAGTCAGATTTAAATAAACTTTTTTTTTTTGTTCGAAGGATCTCAGCAAGGATACTTCTTTACCGCATTTAAATTTTCCATTTGAGCATTTTTTTCGTTCAACATTGAACCATTCAAGCAACCTTCCCCCACCTAATAACTTTTGAGTGAACCGTCCGAATGGAATAAACTTTTTTTTGTTTGAAAGATCTCGGAGAGACTTTCCCATACGTTCCCATATTTCGCTTTTTGATTTGAACCATTTTTCGTTCAATATTGAACCGTTAAGAAAAAAAAGTAACATTAGCGTCTTCGGGGAATTTAAGTTGAATGTTGATCCTGAACTTAAAGTCGGAATTCCTTCAAACTAACTTTGTAAGAAAATGGTTTTGATAAATAATGTTTGTAAAGTACTTTTCTGAGTAATCTTCTGTGAGGACTCTGATTCCGATTCCGGCTCAGCAAACATGGCGGGAATGCAGACTCAGGAAAAAAATGATTGACTGTGCAGACGATTTTTTGTTTATTTATTCATTTGTTTTATTTTATTTATTGTTATTATTATTATTATTATTATTATTTGGCAGACGATTTTTTTTGTAACAAAAATTTTTCATTCACGAGGGCATTTTATTCTTTATTTATATTTAACAACTGGCAACGGATTAAAAGTGAAATTCGAGACATTTTTTCAACGGACGAGTTTTTTTTTTTTTTTTTTTCTTTCTTGGATAAAATGTGTTTTGATGATCTTTGTACTTTTATTTATTTATTTATTTTATTATTATTATTATTATTATTATTATTATTATTATTTTGAAAATGATGGAGGATTTTTTCTACGGAGGAACTGTAACAGTTACAATCTTTAAAAGGTGCGACAAAACTTTATTTATTCGTTAATTACTTTTTACGTGTCTATTTCATCTGATGAGAGGGGTATATTTTGCTTTTCGAAATCAGCTCTAAGTGCTAAAAAGGTATGTTTTACATAATTTTCAGTCTCAGATAATCAAGAGACAGATGCGAGAATGCCGATGTCGATGTACGGGAAAGTAGGCTCGTTTAGTTCTTGACAGAACTTCTTGTTATTTTTTTTAACTTGGCGATATTTTTTGGACTTGGCGATATTTTTTAGATGCATTAAGCTACTTTTAATACTTTTTTCGTCTTTCTTTTATTTTTAACGGGGAAGTAGGCTAAAAAACAGGCAGGGTGCCCCGCCCTTTGAAAAACGCATAACACGAACGCTAATAATAATAATAATAATAATAATAATAATAATAAAATAATCTCCAGCTCCGAAGTCATTGCCAGGGAAACTCTTTGGCCTAGTCGGATTTCAAATTTGAACTGTGATAGAAAAAAAAACTTCTATTCGTATGATACTACAGAGCCATTCCATTTCGAGACAGGCAGGGCCTGTCCCATGACCATCACCGATTTTTTTTTAAAAATTAGAATAGTTACGACTAAGGGGCACATGAAATACCCTGAAAGGATTTTGCGAGAAAAAATTTATTTCTAGAGTTATAGCGTATTGAAGTTTTGCACAACGGCGGCCATTTTGGAAAAAATGAGCAAAGTGCTCGATTAGAAATGGACCCTATTTCAAAAGTATTTTAACTTTTTTGAAAAATTCTTTTTTCTACGTATACATAAGAACCTATATATCAACTAGAGAACATTTTTGAAAATTTATGCGGGATTTTTTTGATGCAGAAAAAAAATTACTTTTGCAGTGAAAAAAACATGCATTTTTTCCGATTTGTGATTTTTTTTCCCTATGAAAAAAAGTTTATTTTTCCCTAAAAAGAGGGGCATTCTGAAGCCCTTATATGGTAGTTTCTTAGTATCTTTTATCGTAATCCTGAGATGCATACAGCATGTGGAAATACAGCTCGAAATTTTGAACATTTTCAAAAAAT
>JAXGGA010008276.1:0-57845 GCA_038373865.1 Uloborus plumipes
AGACGCAGACCAGTTAAGTGCCATAAAAGATGTAGAGAGTGTAGTAAGCTTTAGAAGTAAGAGCCAGCAGATCAAGCTAGAAGTAGAAGAGAGTAGAAAGCCAAGATGAGAGCTAGAGCTAAGAGCAGTAGAAAGCATAAAGGAGTAGAAGTAAGGGAAGGATAGCAAGATTGCAAGCTAGCAAGTTAATTCAATAGTTAGAGTAGCGAAGAGAGCTAGAGAAGAGCAGCTGAAGAGGTCAGAGAGAGCAGAGAAAAGCAGCCCAGAAGCTAGAAAAGCTAGAGCTACAGCAATAGTAGAAGCAGAAGAGAGAGAGAAGACCGCCAACGAGAGAACTTAGACTTAGTAGCTAGTATATCAGCTAGCTAGCAGACAGTAGAGAAATAGAACGTTAAGTTAGAGAGAGAACAGAGGAGCCTAAGAGTGTCAGATTAGAAGATACAGGTGAACGCAGAGAGAACACCAATACAAAAGGTAAGACGCTAGGTAAAGCTAGCATAAAGCAAGCAAGACCCAGCAGAAGGAAGCAGACACAAGAAGTAGCAAGCTAGTAAGAGTCGAGAGAGCGAGAAGAGTAAGCCCAGGTAAAGCATAGATGCAGAAATAAGCCACATAGCGAAGCCAGCAAGAAAAAGAGAGAGAAGCTATAGAGGCAGCAAGTAAGAGAGAAAGTAGAGAAGACAGAAAAGATAAGCAGAATAGCCCAGAGAGAGACAGTAGAGTAGACAGAGCAGAGGATGCTATTAGTAAGCCCAAAAATAGAGGAGCCAGAGTACCAGCTATAGAGAGTGAAGAGAAGAGAGCATAGAGAACTGCAAGGCGTCTAAGTAGCTAGGTAAGAGAGAGACTAGAGACCAAAAGAACAGCTCGAAGCTAGATAGTAAGTTAGAAGCCAAGCAGCAGAGTACGCAAGCACTAGTAGCTTGAGAGCTAAAGAAGCAAAGAGGCTAGCTACGCAGAGCAGTAGAAGAGGAGCTTACAGCGAGTAGCTAAGAGCTAGTAAGCCAAGCAGAGCAGAAGAGAGAGCAGCAGGAGAGAGCATAGAAAACGTGAAGATGAAGCTAAGAAGAGCCAGCGCCAAAGATAGTGATAGCAGAATAGCAAGTAGAGAGAGAGCACGACTAGAGCAGTAGAAGCTGAGAAGAGCATTGAGAAGTAGCAGAAGTAGAGAGCAAAGAGCAGAAGCAGCAAGAAAAGAGCAGGAGCTCGATTAGTAGAGCAGAGAAGAAGCAGCCAAGCTAGCTTGAAGCCAGGAGAGAGAGCTGAGTAGCTAAGAAAGCAGAAGCGAGCTACAAGCCTCAGAATATAGAGTAGAAAGATAGAAGCAGTAGAGAGAGAGCAGAGAGCACAGAAGCAGTAGAGTAGTCAAGAGTAGACTTGAGCCTTTACAGCATAAGAGAGAGAGGCAGAAGAGAGCAGACAGAGAGGAAGAGAGTTAAGGAGTAGAGTCAGAGAGGAGCAAGCTAGCGATTAAAGAGAGACAGAGAGGAGCCAGAAGCAGCAGAACGTAGGCAGCCACAAGCAGAGTAGACCAGAGTAGCATAGTCGAAAAAGAAGGAGTAGAGCAGAAGAAGAAGTAGTAAAGAGGAAGCAGCAGAAGTAGAGATATAACCAGAGAGATGAGACCAGTAAGCAGATAGAAGCAGAGAGGAGAAGTAGAGCTAGCATAGATGCTAATTAGTAGGAGTAGGGGAAAGGGAAGAGTACAGCAGCTAGCAGCAGTTTTCAGCAAGAAGAAGTAGAGAGTAGTAAGAAGAGCAGGAATAGCCCAAGAGTAGAGACGCAGAGAGCACAGGTAGAGAGCCGTAGGTAGCTGCTAGGAAGTTAGTAAAGAAGAAGTTAGTCTCAGAGAGAACAGAGTTAAGACTTAGTACAAGAGAGAAGAAGTCAGCAAACGAAGAGGCAACTAGATTCACGCACAGCCTAACGTAATAAAGACAGCCAGTTAAGCCAGTCTATAGAGCTAAAAGAGTCAGAAGAGAGGAGAGAGCCGAACAGAAGAAGAAGTTGGCAGAGTAGAGCCAGCAGAGAAAGCAGGTATTAGACTAGAGTCCAAGCAGCCAGAGTGGTAAGAAGCGACCAAAGAGAGAGAGCTAAAGAGCAGAGAACAGCAAGATGCATAAAGAGAGAGCTTCTAAGAGCCAAGTAGAGAGAAGCAAAGAGTTAGAAAGAGAAGAAGTAGAAGTCAAAGAAAGAGAGCTAAAAGAAGCCAGACCTAAAAGCTTAGAGAGCCCAGCAGAAAGTTAGTGCTAGCTAGAGAGAGAGTAGAGAGAGAGAAGTAGTGAGAGGAAGAAAGAGCAGCAAGTAGCCAGAGAAGTAGATAGAGCAGCAAAAGCTAGATAGAGAGCAGCAGCCTCTCAGAGTTTAGATAAAGATTAGCAATAACGAGGAGAAGAAGCAGTTAGAAGAAAGAACATTTCACGTTAATAGAAGTAGAAAGCGAGCAGACGCCGAGAACCAGAGCATGAGAGTAGAGCAGTCCCAAAAACAAAGGCAAAAAGCCAGAAGAGCGTCACCCAGAGAGTATAGCAGAGCAGAGTCAAGCAGAGTAAAAACAGCTAGCAGGAGAGACGCGTTTAACAGAACGTCAGAGCAAGTAGAGCGAGTTCCAGAGAGAAAGTAGAGCACGCAAGCTCAAGAGCTAGATTAGAGGTAGAGAGTTGCTCGAGTCAGAAGCTAGCAGGATTAGAGAGAGAGGAGCAGACCCAGACCGACTAACAGCAAGTCAAACCCAAGCCCGAGAGAGAGTAGAAGCAAGATAGCAAAAAGAAGAGCAGAAGAGAGCAGAATAGAGTAGCTAAAGGAGCATAAGAAAAGTAGAGAGAATAGAGGTAGAGATCAAGGAGAGCACGAGCCAGAGAGCACAGAGAGAAGAAGAGCAGCAGCGTACGTAAATAAGGAGAGCAGCCAGAGAGCTAGTGAGAGAGAGTTAAGAGTTAGTCCAACAGAGACGATACTGAGAGAGTCAGAAGAGCACAGCAGACGAGGAAACTAGAGTGACAATAGAGAAGGCAGAAGAGTAGCAGAGAAAGATAGTAAGCTTGCAGAGAGGTTCTAGAAGAAACTGAGTTAGAAAGTAGCAGCAAGCTAGAGAGCAGTGCAGAGCTAGCCTAGCCAAGCAGACAGCAAAGCACAGAAGAAGAATTTAGAGTGCAGCCAGAGCAGAGGCTCAGTCGTAGAGAGAGCTAAGAGAGCAGTCTGCAGACGAGAGAGAGAGTGAGCACCAGTCAGATACGACTGAGGCAGAGTCAGCAAGCCAGCTTCAGATAGAGAGACTAGAAGAAAGAATACAGACAGAGAGAAGCTAACAGCATAGCGAGCTATCAGAGTCATGAGAACAGCTAAGCAGCTGAAGCAAAAGTTTAAAGGAGAGGAGAAGGCAAGATCAGAGCAGCTAGACAAGAGCTGTAGTCCAAAGGAGGGGGGTCGCCAAGAAGCATAAGCCTGCCAGGACGCAAAGATTCTCCGAGTAGCAGTTAGCAAGCCAGTAAGCTAGTGATGAGAAGAAGAGGAGAGACAAGAGGGAAGAGCAAGAAACTTTGCTAGAGTAGCAGCAGAGATAGAGCAGAAGATAGAAGAGTAGAAAGGGAGAAGACAGAAGAAGAAGATAGCAGCTAGAAAAAAGAAAGAGAGAAGTTCAGAAAAAAAGAGCTAGCCAGAAGAGGAAGAGTTTAGCGCAGAGAGACAGTAAGCAAGAGAAGCAGTAAAGAAGAAATCTTTAGAAGCGAAAGTTAGCTAAAGCTAGATAGAGAGTATAGAGGAAAGAGAGAAAGAGGAGTAGCTCAGCCCTAAAAAAGAAGCAGTTAACAGAAGAAAGATTAGTGGAAAGAGAGGCAGCAAAAGAGAAGAGAGAGAGCTAGAGTAAGAAGAATCAGTTCACAGTGAGTGCCAAGAGAGTAGACTAGAGAAAATAGAGTCAGACTAGAGCAAGAGGCAAGAGAGTAAGAGCAGAGCTAAAGACCAAGAGAAAGAAGCAAGTAGATATAACGAGGAAGCAGCAGGAGAGTGAGTAAGCAGACTAGAGATAGAGATCCAAAGATAAGTAGCAGAAGAAGCAGTAAAGAGAAAGTCAGCAAGCTATCAGATAAAGAGTATAAGGAGCAAGCGACAAAGTAGAGAGCAGAAGAGTATAGAGTTAATTGTAAAAGATAGAGAGTAGCCAGACAAGAGCAAAGAACTTCAGAGAAGCTAAGTTAAGTTCAAGTACATTGACAGAAGAGACAGCTATCTTAGCACAGACTATTTGTAAAGATAGAAGCAGAGTAGCTGGCTTACAGCAAAGAAGATACCCAGCTAGCAAGCACGCTCCGAGATAGAAAGCAACGAGCAGATTAGCTTAGCCTGAGATCAGCAGCAGTAAACTCAGAAGCAAGCAGACCAAGAGAGTTATTAGCTTCAGCAGTAGAGCAGCTTAATAAGAGTGAAAGACGTAAAAGAAAAGGCTAGAGAACGGAAGCAGCAGATAGCCGCAGTGAGAAGAGAGCTAGGAGAGCTAAGCACAACGGAGAGAGAGGTAGAGCTAAATAGCAGAGCAAAGAGAGAACATAGAAGCTCCAAAAGTCAAGCCCAAGCCAGCGAGCAAAGACTAGATAGGACAGAGAGCAGAGATTGGAGTCAGCGCATTCCCCAACCCCCCCCACCAATAACAACCTCCACCCATATAGCAAGCAGATATGCGAGTAATATATAGTAGAAGTAGTAGCTAGAGCTAGAGCACAAGTAGAGACAGAAGCAAGAAGAGAAAAATGATGCAGAGCTCAGAGAAGCTGAGAGAAGAGGACTAGAGAAGCAGAGACAGTAAAGAAGTAGCCATTAGATAACAGAGACAGAGAGACACAAAGACGAAGTTTAAAGTATAGACCAATTAAGAGCAAGAAGAGCTTGGAGAGTAAAAGAGGTAAGAGTAGTACGAAAGAGAAGGAAGAGAGGTAAGACAGAGAGAGCAACGGAGATTGAGCTCAGACAGAAGATAACTAGAGCCAGTCAGAAGAGAGAGAGCATCAGGAAAGTCAGCAAGAACTAGCAGAAAGATGAGAGAGAGCTAAAGCTATAGAGTAGAGCGTAAGAACTAGAGTAGAGCCCAACTAGTAGAGCCCAGAGCTTAGGAGAGAGAGCTTCCATGAGCAGAAGAAGCATGATAAGCATTCTTCTCTCAGCAGAAGCAAGTCAGCTAGTCAGAGTAGCAGTCAGATAGAGCAGAGCAGAGAAGCAAAGCAGATAAGAGAGAGACAGAGAGCAATATTAAAGAGCAGAGCAGAGAGAGATGAAGAGAGTCCAAGAGAGTAGAGGTAGTGTTAAAAGAAGAGCACAGAGAGCGAAGATCGCAGACTTAGTCCCCTCAAGTAGAAGAGAGAGTTAGAGAAAGAGAGAAGAAGAAGGTACAGTTAGCAGCCTAGTAATCCTGAGGAGTAAGAGAAAGAGAAGAAAGCCAGAGCATAGAAAGACCAGCCTAGCGAAAAGCATAGAAGAGTAAAAAAGAAGCAGCTTGAGCAGAGAGAAAGGAAGAGCCCAAGCTTGGAGTTAGAGTAAGAGATAAGATCAGAGCAGCCGAAGAGAAGTTATAGACTAAGAGCTCCTACAGCAGAAGGAGAAGAAATTATCAGTCAGAACCAGAAGACAGAAAAGAAGAGGTAGACACAAGAGTAAGCAGCAAGTCAAGCAGAATCAGAAAAGATCCTAAGAAGCTTAAGCCAGCAGCAGTAGCTTACTAAGAGCTAAGGAGATAGCGCAGCAGAGCACTCTTGAAGAGCAAGATAGTATAGCCCTAAGTTTAGCAGAAACTTAGAAGCAGTAAGAACAAGAGAGAGATGAACCACATCAGAGAAAAGATAGCAGAGTAGCAGCATAGCCTAGCGTAGCAGAGATTAGAGAAGGCCCAAGATAGAGACCAGTATAGGTAGCAGAGTAATAGCAGTAAGTGCGAGCGGAGCTAGGAGAAGGAGAGAGACAAAGAAGAAGCATGACGAGAGGCACAGCTTTGAGCTTCAAGCCAAGTAGCAAGCAGAGTAAGCCACCTAGTTTGAGAGATAGAATGTAACAGAGTTAGAGTAAGAAGTAGAGAACAAAGAGCAAAGAGCTTTAAGAAAGCTTAGCTAAATGAAGAGAAGAAAGAGAGCCAAGGCTAAGCAAGAAGAGAAGCTTGAGTGAGAAAGAAAAGATGAAGCTTAGAGAGAACCACACAGAGCAGAGTAAGCGAGCACAGAAAGAGAGAGATGCAGAAGAGAGAAAGACAGTAGCATCAAGGATTTGAAAGAGAAAGAGCAAGGCGTAGACGAGTGAGAAGTACAGCCAAGAGCAATGAAGTAGAAAAGAGTGAAACAGAGAGAGGAGCCACAGAGGTAGCAGAGGAGAGAGAGCTCCAGTCATAAGCCTAGGAGAAAGAGAGTAGACAGAAAAAAAGCAAGAGACAGAGCAGCAGAGAGAGAGAAAGGAAAGGTAAGACAGCAGAGCAGCAAGTCAGAGAGTATAGAGACAGGTAGCAGTAGTAAGCCCGAGAACAAGAGATGCAGAGAAGAGGTCAGTAGAAGAAGATAGAGTAAGTCAGTAATAGAGAAGGCGAGAAGATCATAGAAGAAGTAGAGCGTAGACCAAGCTAGAGATAGTAAGAGAGCATCCACTTAGTTAGGAGTATAGAGCTAGAAGAGCAAGAGACGAGAGAGATGAAGATGAAGAGAGAGAAGAGAGCAAAGCTTAGCAGCAGACGAGTAGCAGAGTAAGAGCAGATGAGTAAAGTAGAAGTACAGAGAGCAGAGACTAGAAAGAGCAAGAGAGACGAAGAGAGAGAGCAGACCGCAACGAGTAGTTAGCTAGAAGGAAGAGCAAACTTAGACAAAGTAGACGAGAGCAAAGTTAAGATAGAAAAGATAAAAGAGAAGAGAGTGAGAGAAAGAGACTAGAGTAGAAGCCAAAGTAGAGTAGTGAAGCTTCTAGAGCTGAGAGCAGAAGAAAAGTAGAGGAAGTAGAGAGAAGAAGCACACCACATAGCCGCAATACCCTACGTCGATATGGAGATATATATCTGCGTCAATCAGACAAGCCCAGAGAGAATGAAGAACAGCAGAAGAAGAGTAAGAGAGCAAGTATGAAAACAGCAAGAAGCCTTAAGCTAGAGCTGCAGAGCTTAGAGTAATAGTATGCAAAGAGAAGAGAGCCGAGCAGTTAAGAGCAAGATGAGACAGAGAAGAGCTAGAAGTCCAAGAAGTCAGGAGTAGCAGTAGAGTAGAGAGAAGACAGCTAGTAGAGGTAGCCAGAGCATGCCACATGAGTAAGAAGTAATTATGATCAGAAGCAAGAAAGGAGAAGCATCAGTACAGAACTACACAGCTCCAAGTCAGCATAAAGTAATGCAAAGAGAGTAGAGCAAGAGCAAGAGAGAGAGCATGAGCTAGCAGAGTCTAAGCAAGCAAAAAGCTTAGCATAAGACGAAAATAGAGTAGTTCTAGACAGAGTCAGGTAGAAGAGTATACAGAGAAAGAAACAGAGCAGTAAGAAGGAGAGCATGAGAGCGTGTTAGCAGAGTTCAGTTAAGATATAGAGTGAATTACGAGAGGCAGAGCAAGGTCGACAGTAGAGCAGAAGAAGAGATAGAGAGAGAAAGCAGAGCAGCAGAAAAGAAGCAGGGGGTAGAGTCAGAGCAGCAAGAGACCAGAGCAGAGCAAATGACGCTGCAAAGTGAGTACAGTAGAGAGTCAGAAGAGGAGTAGAAGAACAGTCTCCAAAGCAGAAAGAGAAAACTAGGGGAAAGAGGCAGTCAGCTGCAGAAGTGAGTAGAGAGAGAGAGCAGCAGAGCGAGAGAGAGAGAAGAGAGTAGCTAGCAGTAGAAAAGAGCACAAAAGCCTAAGACAAGAAGAAAAGAGCTCTTGAGGAGCGAAGCAGCAGAGAAAGAGCAAGGCAGGTTATGTTAGAGTAAGAGAGTGCGCAGCTCCGAGCTAGTAAGGCAGCAGCCAAAGAGAGAGCTAGAAAGAGAGCAGCACAGAGCAGTAGATCAAAGTAGACTTAGCGTAATGTAGGAGCTAGGAGAGAGAGCTGAAGTCTGCTCTATAGAGCGCACGTAGATAGCAGGAGCTAGAGGTAGCTAGTAAGCAAGCTGAGCTAGAGAGAGCACTAGAAGAGAGCAGCAAGAGAGTTCATCAAATTCAAAGCAGCAGAGCTTAGCAGATGAAGAGCAGACAAAGAGCAGACAATGGTAAGTAGTCAGGGAGCAGAAGCCAAAGAAGAAAGAGCTCAGCAGAGAAGCCTCTAGTAGAGAAAAGAGATGGTGAGTAGAGAGAAGAGAGACGCACCAAGAGTAGTTAAGAGAGCATCAGAGAAATGAGTGAGAAGATAGCAAAGCTAGCAGAGATATAGAGAAAGTTCAGAAAGGGGGAGAAGCTATAGAGCAGCAGAAGAGAGAGAGCCATTGAAAAAGCACAGCAGAAGAGAGGCAAGAGTAAAGCAGCATCAGGCCAGAAGTAAGAGTAAATAAGAGAGTAGAGAGAGCTCAAGGGGCTTAGGGAGACAGAGAGCAGAAGTAGGCATAAGAAAAAGAATCATAAGTAGCTAAGCTTAGACAGCAGAGCAGTAGAGAAAGAGTAGCAAGAGAGGTAGAGAGTTAATAAGTAAGGAGATAGAAAGAACAAAATATAGAGGAGAAGAAAGAGCCAGCTAGAGACGAAAGCAGAGAGAGATCAGCAAAAGTAGAAAGAAGAGCGCTTTATAAGAGATTGCAGAGCTTTAAAGAAAGCAGACGCATTAAGTAAGAGATATTGCACGTAGGGAGTTAAGACGTTAGTGAGGGGGGGGGGTAGTAAGGAGTAAGAACCTACCTAGCCAGAACAAGCAGCTAGTAATAATACACCTAAGAAAAGAAAGACAGAGAAGACAGAGATAGAGAAAGAGCTAGCCTTAGCGTAGCAGAAAGCGCAGCAGAAAGAGGAGAGAAAAGGTAGAAGTAAGAAGAAGCAAGAAGGCAGAAGTAGGTCTTACAAGAGCTAAGAGTCAGAAAAAGAGAGATCATAATAGATAAAAACAAGAGAGGAGAGCAGACGCAGCTTAGAATGAAACCCTAGAGCAAGAGCAGCCCAGAAGCCAGCTAAGAGGAGGAGATAGCAGAAGAAGTGGCATAGTCGTAGAAGTAGAGAAGCAGCCAGCTTAGAGCAGAGATAGCAGAGCTACAGAGGAGAGATAAATTATACGTATGCGATCAGTAACAAGAGCAGCTAGCAGACGCAAAACAGAAGAGAAGTAGTAGGAGGCGTGAATAGAGAGAAAGGTTAGAAGAGAGAGAAATCAGCTGCGTAGCAGAGAGGAAGGAGCAGCAGAAGCTAGAAGAGAACGCAAGAGCAACAAGCAGAGCCAGCTAGCAGCAAGCAGAAAGCAAAACTAAGCCACAGCTAGAGAGCAGATCTACAAGAGAGCAAGAGTAGCAGAGAGATAAGAGAAGAGAGAGAAAGCAGCCACAGAGGACAAAAGACAGAAGAGTAAGTAGGAAAAAGAAGAGAGATATTAGAAGAGAGAGCTAGAGAGTAGAAAAGAGAGAGAAGCAGTTAAGAGAGCTAGAGCATAAGAAAAACAGCAGAGCAGATAAGAGCATAAGAAAGCAGAGAAGGAGAGACAGTAGAGAGAAGCAAGGACGCGCGAAGCAAGAAGACTAACAGAAAGAGCCCAGAGAGATAAGCAGAGAGAAGAGAGTAGAGAAGCAGAGTAGAGATCATGGAGAGTAGCGTAGCGAAGAGATTAGAGTAGAGATAAAGAGAGAGCTAGAAGCTCAGCAGCAACCAGAGAGAGAGAGAGACAAGAGGGGAGAAGCTTTAAAGCTAAAGCTTCAGAAGAGAGCTAGCATAAAGAACGGAAGAGTAGCTAGAAGGCTAAAAGAGAGAGCAGCAGGGGGGGGGAGTAAAAATCTACGGAAGCACAGAGAGAAGCTTAGAAAGGCTTTTACAGCTGAGGAAGAGAACGAAGAAGCAAGGAGAAAAGATTAAAGAGCTAAGCAAGACTAGCCCGATAGGAGAGGAAAGAGTCAGAGAGTAGAGTAGCAACGTAGAGAAAGTAAAAGAGCAATTAGATGATAGAGAGCAGCTAAAAAGCAGGAGTCAAAAAAAAAAAGAAGCTAGCAGAGCAGCAGCAGACAGAAGAAGACTCCAGGGAGTGCTAGAAGAGAGTAGAGAAATAGCAATAGCAAAAAGTAAGACAGAGAGTCAGACAGCCAAGAGAGTAGAGCAGGCAAGCAGAATCAGCTAGAGTAAGAAGTGCAGAGTAGTAAGAGAGAAGTAGATAGAGAGCATCGTAGAGAGAAAGCTAGCCAGAGCAGTAGAGAGCAGAGAATACAAGTAGAGCAAGAAAGAATAGCCAGATAAGAGGAGAAGAAGAAGCTAATAGATTAGAGAGTTTGGTGCCATGTAGAGAGCAGAATTAGAGCATAGAGCATAGTAGAGAGTGATGTAAAGAGCAAAAGAGATAAGACGAGGAAGAGAGAAGAAGAAAGCTAGATTCAGCGCGAGTAGGAGCTTTGACGAAGCAAAGAACAGAGAAAGAATAAAGAATGCTAAGTAGGTACATAAGACAAGCAGAAAGAAGAGACGCTGTCAACAAGTGTAAGAGAGTCAAGCCCAGTACAGTAGAAGAGCTACTGAGAGCACCAAACGACAGAGCAGAGCAGAGAACAAAAGAAAGAAGTTAGAGGCAGAGTGGAAAAACCAAAGGAGCAGCAGAGCAGCCAGAGAAGTGGAGAGTAGTAGAGAGAGCAGCAAGGAATGGAGCAAGGAGAAGTAGGAGAGGAGAACAGAGGAGAGATGAGTAGAGGAGAGGCAGAGAGCAAAGCGTAGCCAGCATTAGAACAGAGTAGAGATTAGAGAGCCAGCCAGAGTCAACAGTATAAGAGCAGCAAGAGAGAAGAGAGAAGTAACAGGAAGAATAAAGGTAGACGAACGAGGAAGTCAAGCCAGACTGCAAGGGACTAGCTACAGATAGTAGCTAAGAGGAGAACTGCATAGTAGAATAGCCAGAAGACGAGAGTAAAAAAAGAAGAGAAAGATAAGAAGTAGTCAGCACCACGACGAGAGCAGAGAACTAGAGAAGACAGTAGAGAAAGAAAAAGAGTGATAGAAGATTAAACGTGAGAGCGCAGCGAGAGAGAGTAGAGCTAGAGGTAGCAAGGGACAAATAAAGCGAGAGATAAGGGGGAAAAGAAGAGTAAGCAGAAGAAGTAAGGAGAAGAATTAGAAGAGAGAAAAGCAGAGAAGCGACAAAGAGAGAGACAGTAATGAGACAAAGAAGACCAGAGCAGAAAGCACCGGCATGTGGCGGTTATGGAGTTGTATAGGACGAGATTCCCGAATAGAGAGCAAGAACAGCAAGAGAGAGAGCGTAGAGCTAGAAGCTAGAGGATCGCATAGACACAATTGACGCAGCTTTAATCGGAGCAGAAGCGAGCCAGAAGTTGAGGCGTGAGAGAGAGTAAGACAGAACCGATGCACCAGGTATAAGATGAAGAGTAGCAAAAGAAGTAGCTTATGGAGACAGTGTAGTAGCCCAGAGACAAAAGTAAAGAGTTGACTAGAGAGATAATAGTAGAGAAGAAAGAGAGGAGTAGAGAGAATAAGAGAGCAAGCAGAGTAGAGCAAAGCCAAGTAAGAGAGAGAGCATTGAGCTACAGAGAATAGAAGAGAGAAGCAGGAGCAAAGAGTAAGTGTCCAGTTAGAGTCAGAGTAAGAAGACCAGCAGAGAGCAAAAAGAGCCAGAAGAAGAGAGAGAAGAGAGCACTAAGATATAAGATAAAGCGATGAGAAACAGAGCTAAGCTAAGAGAGCATAAGAGCTAAGAAGAGCAGAAATGAGAAGCAGAGAAGAGAGAGTCAAGAATGAGTGAGAGTACCAGAAAGAAAAGGTTGAATAGCAAGCATCTGTGTGGGTTAGGCAGGTAGTGTAACTGACGAAAGATCTAAGAAAAGAGTGAGCAAGAAAAATGAGACAGAACTAAAAAGCAACAAACAAAATGAGAATAGAAAGCAAGAAGATAGAAGAGAGCTTAGAATCGTAAAGGGAGCACGAGAGTAGCTAGACAGAAAAGAAGAAGAGAAGAGAGGAGCTAGAACAGGAAGAAGAGAGCCAAGAGTATGATCAGTAGAAGAGAAGAGCATAGAAAGTCACAGATGAGGCAGAAGAGAGAAGAGCAGCAAGATGAAGAGACAAGAAGAAGACAAGCAAGTAGAACAGCCTGGAGAGCTAAGAGTAAGATGATAGTGAAGAGAGCCCAGGTAGAAGATATAGAAGTGAGAGAAGAGAGAGGACAGCCCAGGAGACAAGCTAATCTATAGAGAATTAGGAAGATAGAAAAGCAAAGAGAGTAGAGGAACGCTAGCTGTACGATAAGTTAGGCAGAGAGAAGAAGTAGCAAGGCAGAGAAAAAGCGCTAGAGAGAGAGAGCAGCTACTAGAGAAGAAGAAGAAGCACCAGAAGCAAAAGAGCAGAGAAGCATAAAGAAGAGCTAAGAAGTAGTTAGAGAGAAGACAGAGCAATTAATGCATAGAAGAGAAAAAGAGAGCAGCAAGAGAGAAGAAAAAAGTGAGATAGTAGAGAGGTTGAAATGATCAGAGTATAAGAGAAGCTAGAGAAGCCGAGCAGAAGTAGCAGAGAGAAGAAAGTAGAGACAACCAACCAGGATAAGCAAGAGACAGAAAGGAAGCAAGCTAGAAAAAAGAAAGTTAGAGCCTAGCGAATGTCGAGCAGAGAAGAGCAAGAATAGAGAGCAAGAAAGAGCAGAGTAAGACAGGCAGAGCTAGCCACTAGCAGTTAAGAGTCAGAAGAAAGCCCAGAAGAAGATCCCGCCCAGCTAGAAGAGAAAGAAAGAGCAAGAGCACAGAAGAAGCTCTAGGGAGAGCAGAGAGTACCGCCACGAGAATAGGAGAGGAGCGCTTAAGAATGCTATACGAAGCTAAGGCTCAGAGGTCCAGAGCAAGTAAAAGAGTAGCACGAGTACAACGAGAAGGAAGGAGAGCAGACAAGCTCTAGAGAAATGACGAAGAAGAGCAGTTAGAAAGGCAGAAAGAGGAGTAGAAAGAGATCAGAGCAGATAGAGCTAACAGAGAGAGCTTAGAGTAGAGCTAAGAAGAGAAAAAGCTAGAACAGAAGCATTAGAGTAGTAGGAAAGCAGTAGCTAAGCAGACCGTAAAATCGAAAGAGAAGATGGACAGAGAGACAAAAGAACAGAAGAACCGAAAGTATATACGTAAAAGGGGCAAGAGATAACAGTGAGGCAGCAAGGTACCAGCCTATAGAGCAGAGCCATGATCAGCATACAGCCAGAGTAGAAGAGAAGAGAAGAAAGAGAGTCAGAGAGAATGAAAGAAGACTAGCACATGCCCCCCAAGAGAGTAGCAAGAGACAGAGAAGAAGCAGACGACAGCCCTAAGGACAGAGAGCTGCATGTATAAAGCAGTAAAGCGGACAGCCAGCAAGCTCACGGAAGAGATATTAAAGAGCAGAGAGAAGATGGAACTAGTAGTAAGCAGTTCAAAGAGACGTGAAATCGCTAGAGCCTCAAAGTCTAGATACAGCGCAGAAGCAACGTAAGAGTCGCAAAAAGAAGAAGACCAGGCTAGCAGACGAAGTTAAGTATAAAACAGAGAGAAGAAGAGCAGCTAGACAGAAAGATAGCCCAGAGAAAGCGCAGCTTAAGAGTCAGAAGTAATATAGGGGCCAGAGAGAGAGAAAATATTAAAGAGAAAATTAGCAAGATAGAAGTAGATTGAGCATAGCCAGAGCAAGATAGTAGAGGAGAGAGGTAGACAGAACAGCTGAAGCAGAAGGAGGGGAAGAGAGAAAAGATAGAGAAAGTTAGAGAGCAACAGGAAGATCAGCCTAGAGAAGTAAGAGATAAGAGGCTATGAAGAAGCAGCACAGAAGAAAGCAAGAAGTTAGAGAAGCAGATCGAAATGGCAGTCTCCAGGTATATGGTATTGTTAGAGCAAGAAGAGCTTAACTAGCAGCCTATAAGAACACGAAGCAGCAGAGAGAGAAGAGTCTTAGAAAGCAGATGCTAGAAAAGCGGAACAGAGTAGTAAAACGCAGCAAGAGCAAGCTAGAGTAGAGTAGAGAGTAGTAAAGAATCTAGGAGAGTAGTTAAGAGAGCTAGAAGAAGTCCAGCAGAAGAACACTCTAAGACAGAGAGCAAAACAAAGCTAGCTAGCAGCTACACCCCAGTACAAGGAAGCGAAATAAGACAAGTAAGCAAGTAAAAAGAGAGCAAGAGTAAGTAAGTAACGCAGACGCAAGCACAGAAGCTCAGTAACAGAGAGCTAGACTCTAAGCAGAGGACAGAGAGAAGAGTAGAATCAGCAGGAGAAGGGATCAGCTTAGAGACGCTCAAAGGTATAAGACGCAGATGCAGCTAGAAGTCAAGAGCTATATGAGGGGGGGAGTAGAGAAAGCAGTATAAGACAGATAAGGAGAGTATCACCAGCCACGAGTTATACAGAGTTAGGTAGAAGATAAAAGAGAATTAAGAGAGAAAGCAAGCACGCTAGGCTGAGAAAGAGAGCCTTCTAGAGAATAAGAAGTTTCAGACTTAGCAGACAGACACCCAAGAGCAGATGACAAGACGAGTAAAAGCAGAAAGAAGAGAGAGAGTAGAGTAGATACGCTAGCAGAATAGAGGCCAGCCAGCAGAAGAAAGCAAAGGTACAGGCCAAGAAAGAAAAGAGAGGAAGCTAGAAGAGGAAGATGCAGAGTCCAAGGAAGTAGAGACAAGAGCTGATACCAGATAACGACAAGAGAAAGCAGAAGTGAGCCAGAGCAGTTTATTGAGAGAGCGACACCCCCCCAAAAGAGAAGCAAGTAGAAAAAGCTCCAGGGACAGAAGCATACCCATGTCAGAATTAGAAAAGAGAAAGCAGCAGAGACACAGAGGACGAGAGAATGAGCAGAGCAGTTAACGAAGACAGTTAAGAGAAGCTTAGATAGGACAACTAGAGTAGAGAGAAGAGGCAAGAGCTCTAGCTTACAGAGACATGTAGTAGAGACAATAATAAGTAGCAGAAGAAGAGAGCATAGAGAGCAAAGAGAAAGTCAGACGTAGTAGTAGAGGAAGGACATGAGCCATAGAGAGAAGAGAAGAAATCAAAAGAGAGCAGAAAGACCAAGCAGAAGGATACAGCTAAGCAGTTAGAGAGGGAAAAAAGAGCTAGAGCTGAAAGCAGAGAGCAAGATGGGGGAGAAGAAGAAAAGAGAGCAATCAGAGTAAGAGAGAGAGCATTAAGATAGAAACAAGAACTAGGCAGAGAGCCTAGCAGTGAGTAAAAGGAAGCAAGCAAAAGCTAGGGTAGTAAGAAAGACCGGAGCAAGAAAGAGTATAGAGAATGAGAGAAATTGAGAGCAAAGCAGGAAGAAGGGAAGGAGTAGTAGTACGACAGAACGTTGATAAGGAAAAGGAGCTAGAATAAGAGTAGAGAAAGGAGCGAGAATAGAGAGTGCTAAGCAAGAGAAGAGACAGAGAAAGGAGAGAAGGCAACTAATAAAGTAAAAAGAGAGAGCTAAGAATAGTAGATCAGATAGACTGGCAGTGAGAGAAGAGTGCAAAGCAGTAGAGGTAGTTGGTACAATGGCAGAAATCAGGAAGGGCTAAGAGCAGCTAGGAGAGAAGAGAGAGAGTAGAAAAGAGAGAGAGAAAGAAATGAGAAGACAGAGCAGAAAGAAGCGCTAAGCAGAGAGAGTACAGATCAGAGCAAGAAGAGCAGCTAAGTGCAAGAAGAAAGCAGCAGCAAGAGAAGACAAAGAGCTAGATCAAGCACGTCAGAATGCAAGAAACGAAGAGAGAAACAGCAGCAGAGGATGTTGAAGACAGAGAAGCGTCCAGAGAAAAGAATCAAGAAGACCCCTGAGAGCAGAGTAGAAGTAAAACCTGTAAAAGCTACCAAGAGAGAGTAAGTGAAGAGATCAAGATGCAAGAACGACAGAGGAGACATAGAGAGAGAAGAGAGCCAGAAGAGTAGAGAGAGAGCATAAGAAGAAGAGGAGAAGAGCATCTAAGAAAGACAGAAGACGAAAGCATGAATAATACTATCACTAGCTAGTAAAACGAGTTTGAGACAGAGTATAGCAGACAATGAGATATAGAGGTAGAGCAGCAAGTAGATCAATACGTAGAGCCCTGACGTCGAGATCACAAGAAAAGAGTTAAGCAGAAGAGAGTAGCACGAGAGAGGAGAAAGAGGGACCGTACGTTCCAGTAGAAGAAGAGAACGAAAGAGCAGCAGAAGAGAGAAAGTAGGGGAGTAGAAGAGAGACCAGAGGAAATAGAAGCTTTAGAGTAGAGCTAGTAGCAGCAGACGAAGAAGTAGCAGAGAAGAGGTGAAAGCAGAGAGACAGCCTCGCACAGCAATGCATTCAGAGGAGTGCTCAAAACAAAAGAGAAGAAGAGATGAGAGCAGAATACATTTAATAAAACAAAGATGAAGTAAGAATGATAGAGAAGCAAGCCCATCCGTGAGAGATTAGATTACAGTAGCAGAAGTCAATGGAGAGAAAGTAGAGAAGCAGCAAGAGGGGTGAGGAGACAGACACAGAAGACACGCATCAGAGATGTAGAAGCAGAAAAAAAGTAGAAGAGAGAGCAGAGAGAGATCAAAGCTAGAGCAGCATGAGACAGAAGAGAAGTAGAAAAAACAACTAAGAAAAGTAGAGCAGCAGTCAAGCAGAGAGTAGAAGAGAAAGCAGAACGAGAAGTATAGATAAGCAGGCACAGTCCACCCCCACAACCAAACTCACATCCTCCCACACAAAATACACAGACGATCAGTAAGTAGATCACGAGCCTTAGCAAAGCAGAGCAGGAAGCAAGAAGGGAGTAGAAGTTAGCAAGGAGAGGGGGTAAGAGGCCAGAGAGGCGATCAAGACGACGGCCAGCTAGAGATAAGAGAGAGAGAGCAAGAGGAGCACAGAAGCAGCACACAGCACAATTAGTAGTATAGACAATTTAGTACAGAGCTAAGAGAAGAGTAGAGAGCCAACAGAACAGAGAAGAGAGGGTAGATGAAGACGAGCTCAAGGGGCTAGAGAAAGAATTAACGACGCAGAGAAAAAGAAGCCAGACGAAGAGAGCAAGAAAGATGAGAGCTAGAAAGGACAGAGAGAACACTGAGGCGTAGAGAGAGAAGAAAACCTAACATGAGTAAGCTTAGAGTCAGAAAGAAGTTGAAATCTAGGAGAGAGTAAGAAGCAGTACGCCGAGAGAAGATAGAGCAGCAAAAGGAGAGCAGCAAGTTAAGTAGAGTAGCAGATAAAGGAGCACATGTTTAACTCCTAGCCTTAAGAGGAGCAGAGAACAGTACCAGAGCTAAGTATAAGCTAGTAGAGAATATGAACTAGCCAAGCAGAGCAGATAGAGCAAGAACATCCAAGCAGTAAGAGAAAGAGAGATGATGTAGGCAGAAGGAAGCATGAGCAGAGTAGAAGATAGAAGATGAGAGAGAAGAAAAAGCAGAGAGACGCAGAAGCAGAGGACAGCGAGAAAGAGAAGAAGCCAGATATCATCAAGGAGAGTAAGAGAGAAGCAGAGCCAGAGAAGAGTAGAGCACTTAAGAGGGCGGCTTAGAGCCAGAGAACGAAGAAGCCAGGATTGATGTGGAAGAGCTTAGACAGAAGTAGGGGGGGGAAAAGGCTACCAGAAGTCAAGTAGTTCGAGACAGAAAAGTAGAGACGAATAGGGTTGATGATGTCTAGAACAGAGCATGAGTATGAGGCAGAGAGAAGATGTATAGTTGAAGAGTAAACAAGATAAAAAGCTAGGCTCATAGTATTAGAAACAGAAGTAGAAGCAGAGTGGTGGGGGTAAGAGAAAGGGGACAGCAGAGGCAGAAGAGCAGCTAGAAAAGACAACTAGTAAGAGAAAGAGCTAGAGAGCTTAGAGAGACATCAGCATAGAACATAGTTCAAAAGAGTTCCAGGCAGTTAAGCAGTCAGCATTTCCCAGAGTCTAGAGCCAGCTTAGAGCCAGCGCACGAGCAGAAGAGAAGAATAAAGATCAGACAGCAGAGAAGAAAGCTTACAAGAGAGTAGTGAGAGAGAGTCCTTTACCAGCAGTAGGTGAAAGATAGAGAGAGAAGCAGCAGAGGAGCAGAAGAAGAGAGAGAGCAAGGAAGCGCAGAGTAAGAGATGATAGTTAGAAGACTGCAAAAGCAGCAGAGAACAGAAGTAGCTAGCAAGCTAGAGGAACAAAGAGCTCAGAGAAAGAGATAAAGCCAAAGCAGCCAGAGAGTAGTAGTACAAAGAACAAATCAGGGGAGAGTTAGGAGCAGGACGTAAAGAGAGAGCTAGCAGCAGCAGAGAAATATAGTAGTCATAGAAGTGAGCCAAGGTATAGCCAGGTCCACATCAGAGAGGAGAAGAGCTTAGTTAGAGAGAGTAGAGAGATGTTTGCCAAGCAGAAGAGTAGACAAGAAGAGAAGAAAGCTACTGAGAAGTAGCAGTGCAGAAACGAGCAGACAGGCTTTAAACGAGCATTAGGGAAAGAGAAAAGAGTAGAAGCAGTAGAAGGCGTCAGAGTAGAAGCCAGAGAAATAGAGAGAAGAGTATGAAGTAGAGAGAGCTAGAGCAGCATAGCAAAGAGAGAGCAAAGCAGTACAAGGACATAAAAGTAAGACTGCAGTAAAGTAGAGTAAATGGGAAAATCAGTAGCATAAGGCCCCGAAGCTAGAGAAGTCGAGGCAGAAGAACAGAAAAAAGTATAGCTAGTCAAGCAGGTAGAGCCAGAAGAGAGAAATAGAGTAAGTTCAGAAGAGCACAGATTGAAGAAGGATAGCAGCAGAAGATAGGCATTAGCAGCAGAAGATATGAAGACACAGCGACGAGAGAGAAGCTAAGAGTAGCAGCAGAGACGGAAACAGAAGAGATAGTAGAAAGTAGTAGACAAGAATAGATCCAAGAAAGAGAGAAAAGAAGAGCAGAGAGAGTGCTAGAAGTAGGGAAGTAGTGAGAGATGAGAGAAGAGAAATTTAAGGTGAGAGTAATATAAGGTGTCGTAAGAGAGAGTAAGAAGCGGAGCTACCAGCTCAAGAACAGAGGAGGAAGCAAGAGAGAGCAAGCATAAGAGAGTGATAGCAGCTAAGAGAGAGTTTAGCAGAGAGAGAGAGGAAATTAAGAGGAAGGAGCTAGATGACTGAAGTCCATTAGAAGAAGAGGTAGTTCCAGCTAAGAAGAGAGAGCAGACATCCAGCTAGAAATCATAAAAGCAAGTCTATTAGAGCAAGAAAGACCACCAAGCTCAGGCAAACCAAGTTAGAAGAGAAAAGCGAAAGAAGTAAGAATAAGCAAAGAGTAACGAGAAGTCAGAAGAGCAGAGAGAGAAGTAGAGAGAGAAGAGAAGCAGCATAAGAAAGCCCAAGAGAGCAAGAGCAGAGAGAGCCAGGAATAGCAGCTCAAAGCCACCTAAGCGAGAGGAGATTAAATAGAATTGTAGAATAGTAGAGAATGAAGAGTAGAGCAAGAGAAGAGCTGAGGAGAGTTAAAGCAGCAGAGAGATAGAAGAGAGTCAGCAGTATACAGAGAGCCAGACAGAGAGAGCTAAGCTAGACTAGAGTAGCAGAGAATATGTTAGAAAGAGATTGCGTACATCTGGAAAGCAAGTACTCGAGATAGAAGAGAAGAAAAGCTATAGAGAGAGATAGGAAAGAAGGAGAGACGTAGAAAGATAGCGAGAGCTATCCAGAGCCAGAGAGAGCTTCAAGCAGCACCTCAGCTTATCCTAAGAAGTACAAGAATAGATTGAGATAGCTCAGATAGGAGAGCAGCGAGTGAAGAGAACAAGAGAAGAATGTAGCCAGAGACTAGAAGAGAAGAGAGCAGAGCAGAGCAAGGAGAATAAGATAGATTGAAGGCCCATAAGAAAAGAGCGTTAAAGTAGGAAAGAGTAGGTAGATAGTCTAATAAAATAACTAAGCAGAAGAGAAAGGCAAGGTAGCAGAAAAAGAGTTAAAAATATGCAAGTCAGCAGAGAGAGTGTAAGGTTAAAGAGAGCAAGAGAGATCCAGCAGCTTAGCACAGAGAGATAGCTTAGTTAGAGCAAAAGAAAGAGAGAGAAAGAGAGAGAAGAAAAGCAGAGACAACCAGGAGAAAACTATGAAAATAAGAGAGAGCAGATAAGAGCAGGAGTAAGAAAAGAGAAAAGAGAAGAGTAAGACGGATGAGCAGCAAGCAGCTACAGACAACGAAGAAAAGAAAGCAGAAGCAAGCTCAGACAGAGAGAGAAAGAGTGAGAAGAAGCAGATAAATGCCAACATGTAAGAAGACAAAGAACATCAGAGAGAAAAAGAACAGTAGGAGAGAAAGAAGAGAGGCTATGAGACAGAAAAAGAGCTCAGTAGAGAGAGAAGAAAAGAAGCAAGACACGAGCTAGCAAGAGACGAGAAGTAAGAGAGAAAGTAGAGAGGCAGTAGAAGAGAGCAAGAGAGAGCAACAGAGAGAGTAGAAGTAGAGGCAGAAGAGCCAGAGAGAGTATTAGAGAGAGAGCAGAGATACAGATTACAGAAATCAGGAGTATAGGAAGAGCAGCAAAGCTGCCACAGCACAAGAGAGCATAGGAGAAGACAGCCAAGCAATAAGTGCTATAGAATCAGAGATATGGTAGAGAGTTCAGATGAGAGGAATAGAAGATAGTAAGCAAGAGCTAAAAAGCAGGCAGAGGAAAAGAGAGAAAGAGAGTATTAAGAAGAGAAGAGAGCCAGAGCAAGATCTCACATAGGAAGTTGTAGCTAGAGCAGCAGAGAGATATAGAGCTATGAGCGAGATAAGCTCAACGAATGAGAAGAGGAAGAGAGTTCCTAAGAAGAGTAAGAAGACGTAGTAGCAGTCAGAGATAGCAGAAGTTCAACTAGAGCCAGCACGAGCAGAGGCCATAGAGAGAAGAGAGAGCAGAGAGAAGAGTGAGAAGAGACACCCAAGAAAGAAGCATAGGGAGTTAGTAGTAAGAGTAGTCAGCTAGAGAGAGAAATCAAGAGAGAGTAGAGCTGTAGTAGAGCAGACAAGAGCAAGTTACGAGACGAAAGAGAGAGTAAGTAGAAGAGAGAGAGAGATGCAAGATAGAAGAAGACTAAGAGAAAGACAGGAGAGACGGGAGAGAAGCTAGATTAGCCATAGACAGATAAAAGAGCTAAAGAAGAATGATAAATACGAGAAGAAGAGACAGCAGAAAAGCTTAGAGCTTTAGAGTGAAAGATAGAAGAGAAGAAAGAGCTTCTAGCAGAACAGCAGCTAGCCAGAGCAGATTATTCGCATAGATAGAAGAGCAGCACTAAAGCTAGAAGCTAAGGAGCAGAGCCTAATTTAGAGAGATTAGGTAGCTAAAGTATTCGCAAGAGAGAAAAGACCTAAAACGAGCTAGAAGCAAGCTAGCCCTCTAGCAAGGAGCAGATAGCGCTAGAGCCACACGGCCGCACGAGACAGAGCTAGAGCAGAGCAGAGCTCTAGTAAATCAAGAAAGAAAACGCTAAAAAAAGAGATGTAAGGAGAGCAGAGAGAGAGGGTAGAAGAGTGAGCAAGTAAGAAGAAAGAGGATAGAAGCATGAGAGCATCAAGAGAGAGGATAGAGAGAAGTTAGAAGGAGAGGCAGGTAAGAGAACAAGTATAGGTTAACGTAAGTAAAAAGAATAGCTTGAGTAGCAGCAGAAGCAGCAGAGAAGAGAGGCCATAAGAGAAGAAGAAAAGAACGGGCATAGACTGCAAGAGTGAGAAGAGAAAGCACACGAAGAGTTGAGAGAGAAGAGAAGAGAGACAGAGACAAGAGCAAAGTCTAGATAGCAGCAGAACAAGAAAAAGTCTTTAGCAGACAGAAAACGATGAAGCTATAGCCAGAAAGCAAATAGAGAGAGAGACCAAGCAGGAAGATAGTAGAGTAGCAAGTGATAGCGCCAACCAGCAAAAGTAGATAGAAACGCAGACACTCAGATCAAGTACAGTGCAGAAGCAGTCAGAGAGCAGAAAGTGAGAGAGATAGAGAGCTTGAGAAGACGGGAAGGCTAGAAAGAGATCTAGAAGGAGTGCAGAATACGAAAGTAAAAGAAAGTAAGACAGAAGGTCAGCGCGGCCTAGAAGAAAGAGGAGAGAGCCAGAAGATTAGAAGAGAAGAGAAGTAGAGAGTAGAAGTGAATAAAGATAGGAGAAAAGCAGCAGCCAGATAAGCATACGAGCCGAGAACAAGTAAGAGAGATAGAATTAGCAGAGTAGAAGGTAGAGCAGAGAGAGAGAATGGAGAAAAAAAGCTAGAAAGTAAGAAGTAATGAAAGAGAGAGATCAAGCAAGAAGAGAGAAGTATCTTAGAAGCTAGTAGGAGAAGGTAGAGAGCCAAAGACAGTCAAACACTCAGCTAAGCAAAAAAGAAGGGGGGCAAGTAAGATAAGAGCAGAAATAGAGGCAAGAGAAAGTAAGAGGAGCAAGAGTAGCTCAGTAGAGGGGAGAAAAAGAAAAGCGGAAGGAAGGAGAAAGTAGCAGTAAAGAAAGGACGAAAGAAGACGAATGTCAGCGTTATGTGTATCAAAGCTAGTAGAGCAGCATCAGCATACTACTAGGAGTAGAAGCTGGAGTGAAAGCAGCTTAGAGATGCAGAGAGGAGCAGAAAGCAGAGAGAGAGCCACAGTGCAGACTAAAACAGCAAGACCAGGATCCAGCAGCAGAGAGAAAATAGAGAAGGAGAGTTAATAAGAGCTAAGAAGCAAAGAGCAAAAAATGCTAAGAGTAGAAAAGCAGCAGAAGGAGGCTAGAGTGAGAGAAGAGTAAGAAAGCAAGAGCTTAGAAAAAAGCTATCGGGAAAGTAGCGAGCTCATGCAGACTGAGCAATTGAAGTAATAGAATGAGTAAGAGAGTAGCTGAGAACATTAAAGTATAGCAGAGCTAATAGCAGAGTAGAGAAGTAATAGTAGAGCAAGAGAGCTAACAGAAGAGAAAGAGACGGCAGACCGCAGAAGAGCATGACCAGACACAGAGGAGAGATGAGTAAGACAAAGAGAGTAGAGTAAAGCTAGAAAGAAGGAGCAAGAGGAAGCTATGAATACAGCAGAAGAGAGAAGACAGAGGAAAGACAGATACACGCACGTAGAAGAGTAGCCAGAAAGAGAAGAAGGAGAGAATACAAAGCAGCAGGGGATAAGAACAAGTAAAAGATACAGAGATAGAGAGAAGAAGATAGCCACAAGATCATAGAAGAGAAAGGATACTCAGAAGATAGGAGATAAGTAGAAGTAGCTAGCAAAGAGAAACCAGAGAAGAGCTAAGAGAGAGCAGCTCTACCCAGAAAGAGAGAACAGAAGTCAGAGAGAGGAAGCAAAGGACAAAAGTAAGAAGAGAGAGAAGCAGCAGATGAAGCAGAAGAACCAGGAGTTTAGAAAGAGGAGAGAGACAGTAAGCACGAAGATAGAAAATAGACGAATAGGCGTAGAGCAAGCAAAGGTAAGAGTAGTAAGAGGCTTAAAGTCTTAGTAAAGAGATAAGAGAGCAAAGAGAAGCAAGAGTACTAGAGCAGAAGAAGATAAAAACAGTAGAAGAGAGAATCGCAAAGTAGATAGAGTAAAGCAATTACACAAGCAGAAGAGCAAGAGGAGATGCATCAGTAGCAGTAGAGTAGAAGCTAAGTAATAGTGTAGAAGAGGGAAAGCCAAAAGCAGAAGAGTTAGCTAAGAGAGAACTAGCTTAGGGAAGTAGCTTTGAGAAGCGCACAGTAGAGAGAAGCTTATAGCAGACGATAGAGAGAGAGACGTCGAAGAGTAAGTAGTATCCAAAGAGTAGATGACAAGCAAGCAGAAGGAAGAACGCAGACGGAGTCGAGCAAGTCGTTGCTAGAGCAAGAATAGAAGAGAGCAGAAGAGCCTAAGAGGAGAAAGAGAGACTTTAGAGAAAAGGAGAGAATACTCTACAGCTCAGAAGAAGAGAAGACAAGACATAAGGCTAAAACAGCAGAAAAATAAAACATACAGAGAATAGAAGATAAAGACTTAGAGGCGAGAGTAGCAGTGTGAGTAAGAGTTGCAGCGTAAGCAAGAGATTAAGCTAAGTAAAGTTAGCTTTAAGGTCATCCAGCGAGTACGAATAGCCCATTTTAGAGTTAAGATAGCAAGAGAAGCAGCAAGAGGAGAGAGATAGAGTAAGCAGAACAAGAGAGAATTCAGATAGCTTTAGAAAGAGGAAAGAAAGAAGAAATAGTTCAAACTTCTTAAGTAATAAGCTGGGAAAGCTAAGAGAAGAGTATAAGGAGAGCTCGAGAGAGACAGCAAGCAGAGAGCTGAAGCAGAGTAGCGTATTCTGTGCAAGCAGCAGAGATTCCACAGTAGCAAGTACGTAGGAGGCAACAGCAGAAGACCCAGAGAGCAGAGTGAAGCACAAGAGATCAGAGCCAAGAAAAAATATAAATAGAAAGTTTAAGTCTACCAGAGAGAGCCCGAGAAGAGCTTAGCTAGGCAAAGAGCAAAAGCAGCAGTCAGAGAAGAGAGTAGAGAGTAGTATCAAGAAACGACTGGAGTAGCAGAAGTAAGAAGTAGACAGGAGTAGGTATGTAAAGAGAAAGAAGCCAAATACAAGAGCCAAAGAGAGGATGAAGCATTAAAGCGAGACAGAGAGCTTCCAACTAGCTAGATGAAGCAAGTCAGAAAATGCTATACTAAAGTAGAAAGTAGCACAAGAGGAGAGAGAAAAGGCAGAGAGAGAAGCAGATTAGAATAGCAGCGAAGAAGAGAGAGAGAGCAAAGAAAGCTAAGAGACATGCACGTAAGCAGTAGTGGTCAAGTAGCAAGTTTAGGTGCTAGCAAGGCAAGCAAAAAGCGGGTGTAAGAGAAGAGAAGGTCATGAGAGGAATCCAATAAAAACAAAATTAAAAGAGAGCTTAGAAAATCAAAAAAAATCAAGCAATAGAGCAGAGTAGAGAGAAGACGAGCGAGATTAAAGAGAGGAGCAGAAGTAGAAAGCTAAGCTAGAAAGAAAAAAAGAGTAAAAGAGAAGGAGAAAGAGAGATATAAAGAGAGTACAGAGAAGAATCAAAAAACAAGGCGAGCAGAAGACAGGTATGAAAAGAGAGAGAGAGATTAGACAGAAAGAGAAGAGTGAGAAGTAGAAATTCAGAGAGAAGCCAAGAAGGTAGTTGAAGAAGAATAAAAAGAAAGCTAGAAAGAGAATAGACGAGAGAGCTGTGCAGAACACGATAGATACACAGACGCCATAAACACAGAAACGCATGAGAGAAGCGAGCAAGAGAGCCTAAGGAGCAAGAAGTAAAAGAGCTAAGCCAGCAAGTAGCGAGACAGAGGAAAGCTAAGAGAGAAATATAGAGAAAGGCAATTAGACGAAATAGAAAACAGAGTTAGGAGAAGAGAGAGAAGCAGAGCAGACTATGGCTAGTCAGTAACGAAGGAAGAATGCAGTTAGGAGTAAGAGATCGAGTAAGATGAGGAGAAGAGGGAGAAGAGCTAGCAAGAGAGCTAAGTAGAGAAGAAGAGGCTAACAGTAAAGAGGAAGAGAGAGAAGAGCAGAGAGACGTGAGAGTTAAGGACAAGAATAGAAGAGAGAATAAGCGAGCGAAAGAGAAAAGACGAGATGCAGGACTAATAGGGGGTTGAGAGAGGGAGAAGCAGAGAAGAAGAGAGCTTACAAAGTAGGAAAAAACAAAAACAAAAAAACGGGCTAAGAGAGCAGTACAGCAAGAAGAAGAGAGTCGCAGAAGCAGGGGGCAAGCAGCATTAGAGAGAATGGAAGATCAATTAATCAGCTTAGTAGAGCTATAAAAAAGCAGAAAGAGTAGAGACAGAGTCAAAAAGATATAGTAGCCAGTGTATGTAGAGAGGAAAAGAGAGAGAGCCAGAGAGTAGAGACTGCAGAGAGAGCCCTAGACTGAAGAACAGGAGGAGAGACAGAATCGAAGAAGAGCTAGCAGAAGAGCAGTAAGAAAAGAAAGGCGGCTAAACCAGAAGAGACGAGAGAAAGACAGCAGCATAGCTCAGCATGGAGAGAAAGTAGAGTCAGAGAGCAGAGCGCAGCTAGCAGAAGAACAGCAATAGAAGAGAGAGAAGCTTAGATAGAGAGAAGCTAGTAAGGAAGAGAGAGAGAGCATTCACGCGAAGATAAGAGACGGCATAAAAGTACAGAGAGCTGAAGATTATTAGTTAAGCAATTTAGTAGTTAGAGGCAGAGAGTAGAGAGAGACAGAGACAGCAGAGAAGAGAGAGTAAGCAAGAAGCCACGGAGAGAAAGCAGAGCTCTTAGAAAGAAGCCAGAGAAAGCAGCAGAGCAGAGAAGAGGGCCAGAGATAGGAGCCAGAGATTGAGTCAGATAGAGAACAAAAGGGGGGTTAAGGAAAGAGAGCAGAGTGAAGAAGAGAGCCAGGAGCAGAAGCAGCTAGAGGAGTAGAGGCTAGAGCAGAGATGTAGAGAGAAGAGCTCAGAAGAGAGCAGAGGATAGGAGTAGAGAGAGCCAGAGCAGCAGTAGAAACGAAGCTAAGAGACGAAGCTAAGAGAAGAGAAGTAGTAGCTAGAGAAAGAGACAAGAGTTAGTAGGCAGCAAGTCAAGCGGTGACCTGAGAAGAGAGAGAGGGAGAGCTAGCGCAACAAGAAGAGATGTTAGAAGAGTTATCAGAAGCAGCAGCTAGAGAGCAGAGAGTAAGAGAGCAGAGTCACTAGTATGAAGCAGAAGTCAGCAAGAGAGAGGAGTGGAGCAGAGATAAAGAGCAGAAGAAGAGATAAGAGAGACGCAGAGCTAGAGCAGAAGAGAGAGACCAGAGAGCAGAGAGAATGAGAGAGAGAAGAGTAGTAGTGAGCTAAAGAGCAGAAGACAGAGCACGAGCGAGAGATGAGCAGAGAAGCCAGAGAGAGTAGAAGAGATATGGAAAAAAGGGGGGGCGAGCAGAGAGAGAGCGAGTAGCTAGAGAACCAGGAGCAAGAAGGAGAGAGAGAGGAGCAGAGAAGAGAAGTTAAGAAGTAGGAGAGGTCAGCAGTGAGTTTCAGAGAGAGTAGAAGAGAGAAGCCTAAGAGAGAGAGCAAGAGAAGAGAGCTTAGAGCAGAAGAGAAAGAAAACGAGAGAACAGAGCAACGAAGCTGAAACAAGAGCGAGCCAAAGAGAGAGAGAGCAGAAGAGAAAGAGAGTAGCTGAGATAGAGCCAAGAGAGTACAAGAGATGAGAGAGTAGAGAAGCCAGAGAGCAGTAAAGAGAGAGAGCAGGCAAGAGTATGAGGAAGAGAGCTAGGCAGCCAGAGAGACGATTTCGCAGAAGGAGATGCAGAGAAGTAGAGAGACTGGAGAGAAGAGAAGAGAGAGAAAGTAAGTAGAAGAGCAGAAGAATGAAGTAGAGAGTAAGGGGAGAAGATCGAGAGTAGGAGGAGAAGCAAGAGAGAGTAGCAGAAGAGAGAGTAGAGAGAGTTAGCAGATAGAAGCTAGAAGCAAAGAAAGATACAGCTCAAAGGAGAGCAAGCAGAGAGAAGAGAAGAGACAGAAAGTGATAGCCCAGAAGTAAGAAAGAAGCTAAAATTGTGCAAAAAAAAGAGGAGAGCAAGAGCTACAAGATAAGAGGAGAGAGAGAGAGCATAGAGAAGATGCAGAGCTAGCGTAGAGAAGCCAGAGGAGCAGAGTAGAAAGAGTTAGAGTAGAGAGAGAGCAATGAAGAAGCTAGTAGAGAGAAGGAGCAAGAGCAGACTGGAGGAGGAGAGTTAGAGTAGAGCTTAGCTCAGCTAAGAGAGAGATCAGTAGAGAAGCACGAGAGAAGGGGAGAGAGCAGAGAAGACTAAAAGGAAGAGAGAGAGAGCAGAAGAAGAGTAGCTAGATGGGCCTACGAGTGGACCAAAAGACTTTGTTGGGCCTGTTGGTCAAAGCTTAGCAACATGTAACAAACAAATAAGACTATTTCAGATCCCAAAAATAGATTTTGGAGCAGCAGAATACATTGATATGATTTCTTGGAATGATGTTGATGTTACAGAGCCACCTCTTACACGTGATCTGACAACACTTGATTTACAGAGATTGCTGGAAACTGAAAACTTAAATATGATTTCCGAATGCACTCTTTTTGAGATTCCATCGCACACCCAATCGGTTGAAAGAGCTGTCAAAAAGGTAACTGCCTGTTCCAAATTGTGCTGTGACCACAAGAAAAGATTAAGCGTAGTAAAAACGAGAATGTTTGATAGAAATATGCGGCCTATTTACGATACAAAGAGACAGTTTTCCTGTTAAAGACTTATTTTAACATTGCAACTGTTTGTTCTCATTGGTTGGGTGGAAGGGAGGGCACAGGTGGGACTCGAAGTGCAACCACCTCCCCGTGGTGAGTCCTGGGTAGTTCCACAGGAGCTAGCAAAGAGCTGCACAATGCGAAGTAAAAGCAAAAGGAATACGAAAAGTTTCGGAAACACTTCAGGTAAATATTGAGAGGAAGTACTGAGTTATAAAAAGTTGAAAATATCGGACTTTTCGGGAAATTTGATGAACTTTGAGCCTAATGCGCAGACTGAAGCCTTAATAGAAAATGGTTTTTAAAAATTCCGTGTATCTTTTAGACCCTTTTCTGCCATTTTATAGCCACCCGATTTTATTTTTCCATTTGCAATACTTTAAAATTTTTTTTTGAAAAATTCAAAAAAAATCAAAAAATTCAAAACTTTAAGTCAAATGCGCAGACTAAAAATGACGTCATAAAAAAGAAATATTTTACAGATTTGTTACTTAACCTCATTCACAGTAAATGAAAAGTACCCGTTTGCGAAAATCAAAAATTCGTTTTTTTCGCTCCACCCTATTCTACACGTTTGTCACAATTTTATATGCATAAAAAAATGTCTAAAATACTGTTCATTTAAGATGTGTTGCTAATAATGCTCGTACACGAAACCATTTTTTTTGAGCTGTTGAAAAACAGTGACAATTTTTTAGAGGTAAAAGGAAGTAGTGTGGGGCCCCATGCCAAAGTTTTTATTTTGATACTTGAATCCCTTAACGCCACGTGCGGAAGATGTTTAAAACAAATTTTTCCTCACTACTGATCTGAGGTTTTATAAAGACTCTTAAAGGCAGATAAGTCACAGTCATGCTTAAAAATGGGATTACAGTCGAACCTCATTATAACGAACTCCAAGGGACCTTTAAAATCTGTTCCTCTTAACCGTAGTTCGCCTTATTCGAAGAAGTTTTTCCTCCTTTAGTTCTCATTCTCAATAATATATCATAAATTCGGAACAATTTTTCTTACAGGTTAAGGCTCAGTTCCGTCACATCTTTATAGTTTTTTTAAAAATCTTATTTGGAAAACTATAATAGTTGGAGTGTAAGCACATCGAATCATTACATTTTGTAGTGCCCTATTACTTCCAAATGTCACATTGGATTCAAACCATCACCTAGCTCTCCTTCATCACTTTCCCAACTTTTTTCTTGAAAACTTTAAATTTACGGTAAAATAAGAAGGTTTCCCTTACCTTTTAGAAACACATGTTTTTAGTTTTTTTTTGTGACCGTAAGAAAATTTCCGAATTATGTCATTACTTCTTTTCTTGGCATGTCTTTTCTTGCAAGTTTTTGCATTATAATTTTTTTATTTACGTTTATTCTTATTTTTTATTAATAATTTTTGAACATCAAGATGGCTGAAAGGTAAAAACAACTTTTGATTCTACTTGATGCCATGCTACCATATGCTGCTCGTTGGTTAATTGTTTAAATATAAGAAAGAGAGGGTAGGTCAAACCTCCTCTATGGCAAACCGCCGTAGTTATCTAAATAGTTTTATTGCTGCGTCCTATTAACATTTTATTTCACCTTATAGAATGTCAGATCCGTGAAAATGTATTGAACCTGCTAATCTTTTTCTGATTTATATATGTTGGCTATTTAATATTGCCTACAGTAGACTATTTAATTATATACTTGTTAAAAGTTTGGCCCACTATTCCTGATTCATCATTGTTTAAAGTTCGGCCCCTACTCCTGATTCATCATTGTTTAAAGTTTGGCCCACTATTTCAGATTCATCACTGTTTAAAGTTTGAACCACTATTTCAGATTCCTCATTGTGAAAAGTTTAGCCCACTATTTCATTTTCATCATTCTTTAAAGTTTGGAACATTATTTCAGATTCATCATTGTTTAGCCTTGCCTGGAATGGTATGACCCTCTTCGGGAAATCTTGTACAACACAACTAATTGCATGATAATAAGTTACTTAAAAATGCAAGTGTTGAATGTCAGAATTGGAAAAGTTTCCAACTGCTTAGATTATTTTTAAAGAAAAGTATTACTACTGCTACTAATAATAAAATAATTACATAAACAAAACAATAAAATCAAAATACGACACGACTTAGTTTAAATAAATATTTTCAATGTAGCAGCTTTTCGAACATTACCCTAACGCTATGCAGACGTTTCGAAGAATATTCTTGGGGTGCTTTTGTGCTATACAAATGTGCTAAAAGTTAGATCGCAACAATATCAGCAGCGAAATCATTACTCATTTAGCACCACATAGGAAGCACGTGTAGATTGAGGTCTGCTAAGTGCACGCATAACGTTGGCCCCCATTTACAGGACAAAGTTAAAAGAGTTGAACAAGCTTTAAGACCTGATAAACTATTGAAAAATTTTAATCCTTAGGAGAGTAACGTAGACAGTTAGGAGCATAACATTGCAGAGTGCGAAATGTTGCCTCAACTTACAACATGTGATAGAGGACATTCTTAGGACGTTCGTTTGTTCAAGAGTTTTCTCTTATAGGAAAGTATAAGCAACGAGTTACTTTTATATGATCAAATTAACGCTATCGAAGCAACAATTAAAGAAATAAAAACTTGCATGTATATTATGGAGTTGCAAGAAAACCTTTTTTTAATGCAAAAAATGGTCTGAGTTTGTGATGCAAAAAGTAGCTATGTAACATGGCATTTTTAGAGTTTTAACTGAAAGAGAATCCTCTAGAATTGAAACAAGCTAATTTTAAGCACTCAATACTTACAGGGAAAACTTTTGTTCTAGCGATCTCCCTTATAACGTCCAATCTCGCATAAAGAATGCATTTCTGGTTATGTAATACTACATCATTCCTACTTGTATGGGATAACGTCATCATTGTTTAAAGTTTGGCCCACTATTTCAGATTCGTCATTGTTTAAAGTTTGGCCAATTTTTCAGATTCATCATTGTTTAAAGTGTGGTCCACTACTTCAAATTCATCATTGTTTCAAGTTTGTAACACTATTTCAGATTCATCCTGAATATGCAGCAAAAAAAAAAAAGACTGCAATATGATCAAAAGTTGATTTTCAGAGTGTCACGAATAATGTATTCCTCTTATCAAAAAGAGAAGTGAAGTATGTGTTCAGTCTGTGTAAGACGATTGCGTGTTAAGTTAGGGCGTCCAAAAGCGTCACTCTGAATCGGATAAAAGCTCCCTCTGCTTGCAAAGCATCTCTTATGCACATACCTTTCAGATTGCGCTTTTCGATTGGCTGACCTTTCTATTATTTATGTTATTATTTGTGCAGGTTTCTTGCGAATGTAAATGTGTTTGCCAAGAGGACAAGTGTTGGTATCTTCCTAAGCGATTTACCAGAAAGGTTTCTCAGTTACTATGATGACGCTTCTGATATGAATAAGGAGTATTGGTATGTGGATTCTTAATTTTGCCTAATCATGCATTTGTGTTTATTTTTTTTTGCTGATTTATTTATTTATTTATTTAAATATCTGCAACGCGTGCAAAAGCACGCTTTGCCAATTAAACTGAAAAAAACCTTGTCTGAGTTAAACGTAGCTTAACGTGCTTTAACGTAGCTTTTTAACGTGCTTTTTAACGTGCTTTAAAGTAGAACACGATTTTTCATAGTTTCAGATTTATTTATTTTTTTTTTTTTTTTTGATGTTATGGAAAATTCCAAAAATTTCGCTGTTATTTTTATTAATTTTAACAAATTTTAACAAAGTTGAAATTTCAGAAAAGTTTTCGTTGCGGCTTGGTGCATTTTGAAATAATTATGTTTTTAAATTTATTAACTTTTTTCAATCATTTCTTCTTTCTTCTTACAATTGTTCTTGGTGTCATTGCAGTTTGTTATTTTGTGAATATTCATATGTACACAAAGTGTCATTTCAGCCCTGTAAAGTCAGAAGTTTTTTTTTCTTATTTCTTTAAAGTTACTCCTAAACTTAGATTGATTTAATCTATTAATGAACCTGTTCAATTTTGTAAAGTTTTTATGACTTTACATAGGTCGACGAGAAATACGAAGTGCAGAAATTAATAATAATTTTTTTGCCAAAAAAGGGGGTGGGGCGATCATTTATTTGTAGGGGTTCGTTCATCAAAAAGTGGCCATTTTGTCACACGCACACTTTACAGTAAAAGCTTTAAAGAATAATTGGCTCAACAATATTTTTTAATGTCAGTAAAAATGTATATATTTAAATTTGTTAACAATTTTTTGTAACCATTTTTATTTTAGCATTTTTTTGTATCAAAGTAGGGGAATTCTTACCTTCTTGGTAGGTCACACACCTGCTGTTGCTTTTAATCATGTCTAATAGCTTGTTTAATTTTTAAAAGTTAATTATTTATGCATTTTTTCTTCAACGAGTGTCTTAAAACTTTTTGCATTGTCATTTAGTTTGTTTTAGTGGACTATTAAATTACGTAACGGAATACAATCTCACATTCGTGGCTTAAACATAAAAAGTAATTTTTATTGACAGAAGGTGTGATGCCATTGGTGTTACGCTTTATTTCCCATGATGTCACACATGTTGCTTATTTTCAGCTACAAAAAAGTTGCGAAACTGTAGTTAAGGAGCTATACGACAGACTTTGCTTGAAAAACCAAGTGCAGTTATTGAGAAATTTCATCTCCGTGAGCTTGAATTTCAGGCATGGAAATTAATCTAAAAGTAAAAGTTTTTATGTTTTTTTATACTTAGCACCCCTTTGAAAGCATAACTAATAGTTTGACTTAGTCTTACAATGCGAAGTAGGAGTTAAAACGAATTTACCAACATTAGCTGCAGATCTTTTCGAGAAATGGCGAATTGCTCTTTATTTTCATTTTCATCCGTAGTTGTGCCGTGTGGTTTATTTTTCTTATTGGACCCGAAGCACTCCCCCCCCCCGGGTGGGTGACCACTTTCTTGGAGAACCACCGGCCCCTGCTTCACTTCACTTCACTCCTCGAGGGGCCACAGTACCTGTCATTGTTGTGACTTAACCTGATACGGCACCCTCGAGGCTTTTTATTAAATAATTATAACAATTACAATGTCTAATTTTCACAAAAACATACGATAATTACAACGATTGGTAACATGAAGCATAAAACATTTACAACATATAATCACATAAAGTTAGCAGTTTGCACTTTCTCATTAAAAGCAGGGTTACACAGAAGGTTATATAAGCAGTTGTACAGGTAGACGAGAAGAGACGAGAAAAGGGAGGTGGGATAGAGAACTTTGAGTAGAATGGTGAATAATTTAAACTATGACATTTACTCCATATAGTCGGAGTTAACAATACTAAAACACTGTGGATTAGGCCAGTAGAACATTGCAGATGGTGCAGGACCTCGGCCTCCGCCCCTCCTGATGGCTGCGCCCTCGTCCTGCACGCACCCACACACACCATATAAAAGCACGTCTATACACATATTGCAATTCGTGATGGTGGAAAGCATAATTTGAATTCAAGATGTCCAAATTCAATCTTTTTTTTTTTTGGTTTTTAACTCAGGTATCTTAAATTTCAAAAATTATTATTTTATGCAATACTAGTATTTTAAATAGAAATAGGCAGGTATCCATAATCAAAGAGGACAGGTATAATAATTGCGAAAAAGTCGTCACACTGATAGGGATGACACAAGACTGAGGTTTGACTTTGCTTATTAATGTAATCCCTCTCTTTTTTTTTATTAAATTATCTAGGAGTATAAAGAAAAATAAAACATATACGTTGTGATGTGTAGCGAAATACTGAAAATGTGTGGGGGATACTGCAAGACCAAAGTTTAAAAGAAAGATGAAGGGAGGGGCTGGGGAATGAAAAATTTAAATCGTCCTGAAGTTATACTTCAGGCAAAAACATTTAAAGAACATTTTCTGACAAAACAAAAAGATATCGTAAAATCAAAGAAGCCTCGCCTCAATTATATGTCTTTAAAAAATTTAGAAATTTAACCGATTTCAACAAGAGAAGCGTTTTTTTTTTTTTTTTTTTTTTTTTTGTGCAAAAGAGCAAGAGGAGGAGACAAACCGAAACCGATGTCATTAGAAAATAGTCTTCGTTCAGTTAGTAAGTAAATAAATCTGTTCTTCATTTTTCATATATCATGATTTTTGTTTTTTTTTTGCGACACAAACAGTATAATAATTATTCCCGCCTCCCACAAATAACTATTTCCACGTAAGAAATAACCAAAAATACGGAGTTAGAAGGGAAATTTTCGACTCGGAATCTTTTAATCTGAAATCCTCCTTCTTCCGATTGCGACACGTTTACCCCATAATTGGTCTAATTCCAACTATGTGATTCCGATTATGACTCCTGCTTAGCAGCTTTGTATAAATAGCACAATAAAATCTAATTGAAATTAATTTTGTTTTGTTTAAAAGTTGACATGATTCAAAATGTTCTGGCTGGACAATCTCTCCTTGGTCGTCAGTACATTATCATAACTGTTATTCCTGACGGTTCCCAAGTATAAACTATCTCTTTATTTTAATCGTTCTTATTACTTCCTGTTCTTTATCTTATCTTCAATCTAATAGGATGGATGAGCCATTTGTCTGGCGGTATATTTCACAAAGCAACATGCTTATAGTTATTCTTGTGTGTGAGATTTAGTTGTGGCAGACCTTTACGATTGAATGTTATTTTATTAAGATTTATCGTTAATTTAAAAAAAATTGCTTTTTCTGGAAAAAGCTGTAATATGGTTAGTTGCTTTCCTAACAGCACACACTAGCAATGAAGAACGAAGGTAAGTGACCATTTTTTTAATTTTCATAAAAATGTGGCAGCATTTGTTTTTATTGGGTTATTTATTTACAAACTAATATTTGCATTAATGTATTCATTTTCAAATACAGATTTGATTACTCTAACTTAAAAAGCAGCCTCATATAAGTTGCATCAAAGTTAGCATTAGTTTTTGAAGCATATTTTCTCTGTGAATTTATCATTTTGTAACTAGCGCAATGCTTCAGTTTTTAAAATGATAAATAAAAAAATATTTTCACATATACCGTAAAATGGGGTGAATCGGAACACTTTTCAGCTTTGATTGTAAAAAAAGCAGTTAAAAGATTTTTTTTTATTTGATTTTTTGGGTATAAACTTCGGTCTTGCTTTACTTGTGATATTTCAAGCAAAGCCAAAACATTTTGAACAATTATTATTAAAATAATTCGGAAATTATGGGTGTTCCGAATCACCCCGCTGATAGGGGTCAATCGGAACACATGTTAAAATTTTTATTTTTTTCAATTTAACCTGTAATAGGTTTCACAAACGTGAGTAATATTGATGTGGGAGAATAAGAACAGATATTTACTGTCAAATAAATGTATAATTTCAATACCAGTAAACGTTTATAATTTGTCAAAATTCAAAATAATTTTGAACTTATGAAAAATGAAAAGTAATTTTAAGAAATGCTTTTGAATTGAAATACAAACATTTAACATTAATGGAAGTCTACAAATATGTACTTGTTCTTAAAACTAGCAATTGTGACTTGGCTTGAGTTTTTTCATAACATCTCCTGGGATAAACTCTGCCTTTTCTTTAGTTTCTTATAATCTCTGGGTTTCGGGGATTGTCCTGAAAGATTTTTTCGCTTATTCATCACTGTCTGTGTGCTGGACTTTTACTACATAAAGTTTATGTTACTTTCTCCCTCGTATTTTAAGTAAAAAAAAAAGTCTCCTGGAGAAAAAATATTTTGAAATCTGCAACTTTTTGTCATTCTAAGATCTAGTTGCTCACGAAAAGGGATAAACAGTAATAAATCCTTGTCCTTGTCTTTATTAGAAGAATTAGGGTTAGAATCTTGATTTTTCAAAGTTTCCTTCAAATAAGTTTGAATTGGAACAACAGAACTAATTGTTCCGATTCACCCCGCATTTTTTTTCCTATGGCATTTTTCAGAATTCTTCATTTCTATGACACAATTTATAAAAAATGTAAATTCTAATGTGGTATTCTGTTGTTTAGATGCATGTTTTATTGAAACATACCACTCTTAGTTTTTAAATATAAGAAGGTTTGTGTTTGCATATGAAGTTTTGTAGTCTATGAAAATGTGATGTTTTCTAGCGTTCCACGTGCAACCCTCCTTAGAAGTCAGTAGCGTTGCCAGATTGACAAAAGTAATTTTTTCCTACTTCCTATGATCTTATCTTTCTAAAAAAAAAAATTCATGGCGAAAAATACCCAATAGTATATTTATGAAGAATTTCTTTGTACGGTCGGGAAGTTTTGTTCCGATTGACCCCGCTGTTCCTATACACCCCATTTTACGGTACTGCACTTTTGACCCAATAAACATATTAGAATAGAAAATATTCATATGCATATATTTCTCGTTTTCACTTATTATCTGTCGAAATATTATGCATATATTTGTAGGACTTTGTTTAGTTCCAGGGCATATTTTTGTGCTACCCTGCGCTTCTCCCCCCCCCCCCTCTCCCGAAGCAAATTATAATTAATAGTTTTGGAATTTTTGGGCTTTTGGGGTTCTTTAGAAACTCCAAAACACTCCAACCCTGTCACAAATTCTGTCTCTTACACACGTCATGACAGCAAACAAAAGTCATTGCTTGCACAAGGTAAAAAATTTGAACTATCGTTTGTAAAAACTCTCAATGCGTGTCTGTGAACTACATTAAAAAAAAAAATATTTTCACAATCCTTAAAACACGTACCCCTGTCATAAATTTTCTATCAATTCAAAAAAATGCGTATTAAAGAGTCATTACGGAATATACACTGCGATGCAAAAGTTTAGACAAAATGCAAATATGTGAATAAAAAGAAAACTATTCAGCGAAATGTTTTTTAATTTCTACTGCAGGTACACAATATGGTCCCAAATACGTGTCTGGAGTTCTTAAAACAATAACTGGAATCAAATTTTGGATATTACAAAAGACATTTTTTTACATTGTTGCAAAAGTTTAGACAATAGTCAGATTTTATGCAAATATCCCTTGGCTTGAAATGTGATTGGTGGAGGAAATGCGAGACTGTATTATTCATTTATAAAGTGCAGAGATTGCTGAATAAATAATCAAAATCTCAAAAGCTCTTTAGTTCTCGTGTAAAGAAGATGAGAAAGTTTGGAAGCCGAAATTTGAAAATAAACCTACTTTATTAATTTTTTGTCTTTTAAATCGGCTCTAGTATGGTAGTACATTGTTTTTTACTTTGTGGAGAGCAAATTCAGACATGCGTATTGATCAAAAATTCCAAGAAAAATTATATTTCTTAAGGATGAAGGAATTGAAAAAACGGCTCAGACTGACGATTCGCCCCTTAATCCTACACTGTTAAAAAAATTTCCTGAAAATAACGAAAAAATATACGGCAGCTGAGTTGCCGGAGTGTTTCCGTTTCGTTAATTATATTTCCGTGATTTTACGGAAAAATGACGAACGGAGCGTTCGTCATTTTTCCGTTAGGCATTTTTTCGTTTCGTAATTCTCCGTTCTTCATTTTTTCGGTTCTTATTATCCCCGCTTATACGTTATAGGCTTATACCTATACGCTTTGACTTATATGTATACGTGCAAGATGGAAAATTATTTAAATTTTGCAAATTAACAAGCGCTTTTATAGCAGCTTAATATCAATAGCAAATTATCTATGGAAGTTCAATAAATTAGTCCTTTAAGTGTCGCAAAATGCGTAGATTGTGTAGAACAACAAATGCACAAATTGAAATTTTAAGAAACATTTGAAAATTTGCGAAACAATATAAACATATAAAAAGAACAAACATGGGTAATGTGCTGCCTTATCTTTTTCGTTTGTTCTTTTTATATGTTTATATTGTTTCGTAAATTTTCAAATGTTTCTCTAAAGTTTCTTAAAATTTCAATTTGTTCATTTGTTGTTTTTTCCAATCTACACATTTTGCGCCACTTAAAGGACTAATTTATTAAACTTTCATATATAATTTGCTATTAATATTAAGCTGCTATAAAAGCGCTTGTTTATTTTGCAAAATTTCAATAATTTTCCATCTTGCATATATAAGTATAAGCGTATAGGTATAAGCCTATAACGTAAAAATGTGGGTGATTAAAATATGGGAAAATGAGAAACAGAAAAATAGAGCAATTAAAAAAGGAGCGTAAACTAGCTCACCGGAAAATTATATATATATAAGACAAAATGATGAGCAAAAATGTAAACTTAAAACTCTTACGAATTTTGTTTTTTAGAAAAAGTTTGAAAATATCCGCTCATATACTTCAAACTTTTAAACATCTTGCCTTCAAAAAAAATACTAAAGCAATACAAGAATTGGCTTTTTTTTTTCATTAAAAATTTTAGTTCATTAAAATAACATGATTTTTTTGAAAAGATTACATCAATCTCGCATAAAATACTCAAATATTTTGAAGATGGAATGATCAATGCATAGTATTTCTGATCGCATAACTTCAAAAAATTAAAAAGTATTAACGGTGCATTCTTTTAAAAATATTTTCTCTTATGTTTAAAAAAAATTAAGTTCTTCCGAAAGTTATTTTTTTCCTTTCTGAATTTGAAACATTCGTGGTTCCTTAAAAAAAAAATCCTGTATTGTTACTGATTTCCTCTATTTTCATATATATTTACGTTATGGTGTTCATAGTGATCAACACTTTCAGAAATGCACTCTCAAACATAACGAATTTTCTTTGTTTTTGATGAAATCACTTCCAAGAATATACCCCGAGCGAACATTTCGTCATTTTTTTGGGGATGAATTTTGTCAAATGTAGCGAAATATTTCTTTATCCTAGTATCGTCAAATTGACAATCATTTTCGTAGTTTTGACAACATTAATTTCGTCACATTAACGAAGTAAAGTCATAAAGTAAAAAAGCTAAGTTTTGAAACTAAGCTTTTAAATCTTGATATAAAATTACAAAAATCATTTCACTAAATTTTACTAACCCTCAGCACCAGTAAGTTTATACATGCAACTCCTAAAATGCACAATTGGTTTACATCATGAAATAACTAACTGTTAAGTCTGGACTCAGATTAAAATAAAAATAGCAGTAACAAAAATAAAAATTCTTAACTCCAATTTGGAATAGAAGTTGCTCAAAAAAGGCAACAATAGAGCGAGTAGATTTTAAAATATACTAACACGCTCTTTTGTTGCTCATTTTGATTTTATCCATTGCGATAAACGAAGTCTTCTTAAAAATGTTGAGCAATGAAAACGCTCATAATCACATGCATACCGCATAAACACATGAAAAGATCCAAAATATTTTTTCAGTCAATTTGATTAACTACGCAGAATCCTGGAATAATTCTTATTAAACTCTGTTCTTCGAAGCATTTTCAAATTGAAACAAAATGGCACACATAATAACGTCCTGCGGAATACGATTAAATAACATTCCAATGTGATGTTTTTTGTAAAGTAGCTATCCAAACGACGAGACACAGATGTCCTCTTTTCCATGCTAATGCGAATAAACGTCGCTTCATAGAAGCTTAAACATGCATATTAATTCTCGATGACTTTGCGTTTCTTTTGCTGTGCACTTTGATTCAGTTATGAATCATTTATGCTGCCAAAAACTAAGTCGTATCTGCGCACGCGCCAAGTCTATTTAGACTCTCTCTAACTTCCTTGTTCGATGTATTTCAACCACAAAACCGGGTAAATTCCGTTTATTGTTTCTCCAACTTGGTAATTCACGGAATATTTCCGTTTTTTTAAGGAAAAGTTATGTTTTGAAACGAAAACGGAAATTTACTGTTAAAATCAGTAAAAGTCTTCCTGAAAATTCAGGTTTTTTTTTAACAGTGTACAAAACTTCAACTTGGGTCAAAAACAGCACGTGACAGCATAAGTAGATGAACAATTGAATCGGAATGCAGAAAAAAAAAAACAAAAAATTGTGCCTGCTCCTTTTCGGACAGAGTGTCCCAAATTAGCCAGATTTTAATGTGAAAAGCAGCATATGTATCATCGTGACTAAAAAATGAATGGTACTTTCTTTGATAAAAATTATTAAAATTGGGATGGCCTAGATGGATTATAATTCTTTTCGCGGGACTTGAGAAATATCCAATGATTATATGCTGTGCTGCTTTTACTAATAAAATCTGGCTTATTTGGGAGACTCTGTCCGAACAGGCTCAAGCACAATTCTTTGCTTTTTTTTTTATGCATTCCGATTCAGTTGTTTATCTACTTAAGCTGTCACGTGCTGTTTTTGACCCAAGTTGAAGTTTTGTAGGATTAAGGGGCAAATTGTCAATTCGAGCCGTTTTTCCAATTCCTTCATATTTAAGAAATATATTTTTTCTTGGTCTTTTGATCAATACGCATGTCTGAATTTGCTCTCTACAAAGTAAAAAACAACGTACTACCATACTAGAGCCGATTTAAAAGACAAAAAATTAATAAAGTAGGTTCATTTTCAAATTTCGGCTTCCAAACTTTCTCATCTTCTTTACATGAGAACTATAGAGCTTTTGAGATTTTGATTATTTATTCAACAATCTCTGCACTTTATAAATGAATAATACAGTCCCGAATTTCCTCCACCAATCACATTTCAAGGGATATTTGCATAAAATCTGACTATTGTCTAAACTTTTGCAACAATGTAAAAAAATGTCTTTTGTAATATCCAAAATTTGATTCCAGTTCTAGTTTTAAGAACTCCAGACACGTATTTGGGACCATATTGTGTACCTGCAGTAGAAATTTGAAAGCATTTCGTTGAATAGTTTTCTTTTTATTCACATATTTGCCATTTGTCTAAACTTTTGCATCGCAGTGTATGAGACATTTTTAGTTTACTACGGAATGCGGAACCGAATCCGAGCAGAACCGTTTTTCTTGAAAAACAATTATATTTACTTACTAGCGGTACCCGCAAGGCTTTGCCCGTGGTATAAAATTAAAAGGTCAATTTTTAATAAATTGATATCACAGAAATAATACTCAATTTTAGTTATAATCCACTTGTAATTCCTTAAAAGTTTGATATAAAATTAAGCGATAAAAGAAAATAAGAGCAGTTTCGTTGCTTACAGAAACCAACAGAAATCTTATCACAGTTAAAAAGAAGAAGGAAGTTTTCTTTAATATCTTTAAAAACAAAATAATACATTTTTCGAAATGAAACATTTTAAAAAGAACGTTGCAATACCGCAATTCATACAATATTTACCGAGTTTTAATTCCTTAAAAACTGAAAAAAGGATAGCAGACGACTTTTTTTCGCAACAGTTAAATTAGTTCATTTAACTAATTTAAAAAGGCTTGGAGTTGGATTGCTACAAATACAAATGCATTTTAAAAATTATTAAGGGAAAAAGTACAAAACAAATAAAGGAAATAAAAACGTAACCATGGTAACAACATGAAACTTGATTTCCGTTAATAAAATAATTCATTTTATCTTTTTTTTCAAATTTTATTCTCAAGCTTAACCATTTTAGAATTTTTTGGTTTGCTTTGCTCAAGGTAAGCCTTGAATTTCCGGGAATCTAAAAACAATTATTACAGCTCTTCCAATGCTCCTAGAAATTTCAAACTGACATCATTTTTAGCAGAAAATTTCAAGCTTTCGAATAACATAAGTCTTGAAAATGTGTATGAAATATTTTTTCCCAATTGTATCGAATTTGTATGGAAAATGAGCTAAGAATTAGAATAGAAAAAAAAACGAAATAGAATTTTCGAAAAAAACGCTTTGTAGTGCACAACACCATGCTACAAACTAATTTTGAGCCAAATTTTATGAAAATTGACGGAACGGTTTTGGCGCTACGCGCGTAACAGAAAGAAAGAAAAAAATAAAGAAAAAAATAAAGACAGATCCACCTTCAGCTTTAATATGAGGAGAGATTTATTTTTGTTAAAATGAAAAAAAGAAAACATAGACAAAACTGAAAGCGATTTCTGGAGTCAGGTGAAATTTTAACACCGAGTAGATCTGATGACTCACATATGCCCTAGTATTTCGGGAATCCCACCTTTTTTTGTACTCTTGCTATGTTCCAGTGCAGGAGAGGGGAACATATTGTTGCAACCCAAATCATCAATCCGAACTGGAAATTGTGTTTCACCAAATTGCGATAGATGCCTAAAGTCTGTTCAATCCCCCCCCCCCCCGTAGAATCAAATAAATTTAGTTGATTTTTCTCACAAAGTTGAAGTTTCATATTTTAAAAATTTAGTTGTCATTGTTTTACTTTTATCTTTCACAGAGTTAATCTTTATTTACTTATTTATTCCTTGTCTTGAAACTTCCTTTTAGTGTCAACGTATAAGTTTGCGAGATATAGAAAGATCCGCAGATTCATGAACATAAACAACATTGAAAGCATACGTTTTACTACGCTCTTTATTGAAATATAAGTCTTCGGTAAAGAAGTGCTTACTTATGTTTTTTAGAAAGCTACGAATCTTATTTTTGAGGTAAACATCTAATTCAAGGAATTACGAATAAAATTTAAAGTTAAAATTTTAATTTAAACTCAAAGTTGTTTAAAAACAAAATATGTACACATAATTAATAATGAATACAATAAAAAATTATTGAGCATTTCTATTAGCCTTCCACTGAAAGCTGTTCTTCTATAGTGTAGATATTGAATTATATAAGATGGACGACTTCATGTGAAGGCTTCGACTCACGACTTGTGATCTTGAATGTGATGTAACATTTATATGGATTTATTCATTATGAGATTTTCTTGATCTATTTTCTTTCTTTTTGGTTTGTTCAGCCTGCAGAGAAAATTATCACAACTGAGAAAGCAAATTTTTACTTTATTGTATAAAGCAAAGGAAGTATTGTATCCCTAAAAAGTTTACAACTCAAATTTATTGCTAGACTTATAGTTCCATAATAATTATCCTGAAGGGGACCGAGACGAAAATAAACTTAAAAACAATCGGTTTTTTTTTGTTTTTTATTTTAAAAAATAGAAGAGATTTTCTCCTTTCCAAAAATAGATATTTTATGAGTAGTCTGGTTGACAGAAGTCTGTAAAATAAAAGAATTAAAACGTAAACAGTTAGGAAATATGCAAGGGGGGAAAGGGGGAAATTGTTTTCGCCAGTTTTCTCGAAATGTACTTTTTCAACGCTTAGGTACTTTTTCAACGCTAGTGCTGCATTAGTAATTCAAGAAGTTTCAGTTTTTTGGCAAAAAGCTCGAATTCCTACTAGAAGAACGGACCATTGTACTGAAAGATTAATAGAACTGCACGATAAATGGAAGCATTTACAGAAAAATTTCTCGAGAACCTCAAGCAAAGAAAAAGAGAGGAGAGATTCTTTTGTGGAAATTGTGGACGATCTTTTTGACATAGCACATGCAAATGCTTTGGAAGATATAAAAAATGAAGAGGTATGAAAATTCTTAATTATTCAGCGCCAGAAAGGGCGACCGGGCTCCATGGTTGGTGTTGACCAAAAACTAACACACAAAGAAGAAAGAACATTAATGAAAAAAACTATGGCAGTTTCTCAAAAGAAAAGAACTTATGGAGAAATGGAACTACAATTAGCAACCACAACAAGTTGTGATATAGCCCTCCAGCAACCCAAGCAGTGATAGTTTTGATGACAGTGACAGTCCTTCTGTCATTGATACGCAATTACCAGCACCTGACACATTTACGAGTACGGACATTACTCGCACAGAAACACGAGGTACATTGCAGTTTTTTACTCCTCGTCTTTCGGAAGTTTTTGACAGGGGTAAAATCACTGACCGAAATGGTGTTTACATTTTGATAGCTGCTGCAGAAGCGTTGGGTCACAATACAAAGGACCTGATAATAAACTGAACTTCCCTTCAACGGTTACGGAAAAAATTTAGAGAAGAGAGACATGCGGAAATTCGGGAAAAATTCAACTTGAACGAGTGTCAAGAATTAGTACTATACTGGGATGGAAAATTGCACCCAGATCTCGCAGGAGTTGAGAAGGTTGATCAACTAGCAATTAAAGTAACTTTCCAAGGCAAGGAGCAACTGTTGGGAGTCCCTGAAATAACCACATCATCAGGAGAAGACCAAGCCATGGCTGTTTATCAAGCAGTAGAAAAGTGGGGAATGTTTGATAAAATTCAAGCACTATGCTGTGATATCACACGTAGCAACTTAGGAAGGATAAATGGTGCCTGTACTAATCTTTAAATAGTAGAACTTTAAAAAAGTTCTACTATTAGTATATGTTTGAAACTTGGCACAATTATTTATTATATGCACATTAGGGTGGCCCTTATTTTTCAACTTTTACAAAAGTTAGCTCCCACCCCCCTATTTTGTTCCAATGAACAACAAAATGATGTGTGCAAAATATTAGCTCAATCGGAAAAGTTTAAGGGGTGCCGCAACAAGCATGAAATTGTCAAATTTTCGCCGAAAATATGAATTTTTCACTTTTTTTCAAGTTAATTTTTTTTCTAGCAGATTTACATTTCTGATGGTCGTATGTCTTATTAAAAGTGTTATTCTACTTAAACTATCTTTCTGTGGACTTCCATGCCTCTCCTGCCGTTTCCTCTGAGATATTAATATAGATTACGAAGCTGCTTGGTCAAGACGTTTTTCGCGTCGCATGGCGCTTTCCTGGTGATGCAAGAATTTCGACAACAAACTTGCGAAAGTTTTTTTTGTATGTCCTGTTCACACACATACTTGGTCATTTTGAAATGTACATGCCCAGAACATCTATTTTAGAAAAATTTAATGTATTGTGCAAATTAAAAAAAAAAAGAAAAACTCCAATCTAAAACTTTGCTCCCCTGTCTTATCTGTTTAGTTCCTATATGTCTCCCATTCCCTTCTCCGATTTCCATTTCTACCGCCCCCACTCGAAGAAGATCCCACATCCGGTCAGAGGTCGAGAGTCAAGGGGGGTGAGACGCGACCCGCGACCATGCATTAGCGTGAGAGCAGCTGCCCACGCCTGTGTTGCTTGTTATTTGTGCCTGACTTTAAAATGGCATCAACGTCTTCCGGTAGCTTGTCACATAACCTAAGAAAAGATTTTTATATTGATCTTGTTGGTTACATTTCCAATCAAATTGTTGGAGCAAAATTACCATCGAATAAGCAAGTTTTAAGCGTCTTTTTTTACAATCTGAAAGTTGTAAATTTGACCATAAAAGCTAGTGCTGCATTAGTAATTCAAGAAGTTTCAGTTTTTTGGCAAAAAGCTCGAATTCCTACTAGAAGAACGGACCATTGTACTGAAAGATTAATAGAACTGCACGATAAATGGAAGCATTTACAGAAAAATTTCTCGAGAACCTCAAGCAAAGAAAAAGAGAGGAGAGATTCTTTTGTGGAAATTGTGGACGATCTTTTTGACATAGCACATGCAAATGCTTTGGAAGATATAAAAAATGAAGAGGTATGAAAATTCTTAATTATTCAGCGCCAGAAAGGGCGACCGGGCTCCATGGTTGGTGTTGACCAAAAACTAACACACAAAGAAGAAAGAACATTAATGAAAAAAACTATGGCAGTTTCTCAAAAGAAAAGAACTTATGGAGAAATGGAACTACAATTAGCAACCACAACAAGTTGTGATATAGCCCTCCAGCAACCCAAGCAGTGATAGTTTTGATGACAGTGACAGTCCTTCTGTCATTGATACGCAATTACCAGCACCTGACACATTTACGAGTACGGACATTACTCGCACAGAAACACGAGGTACATTGCAGTTTTTTACTCCTCGTCTTTCGGAAGTTTTTGACAGGGGTAAAATCACTGACCGAAATGGTGTTTACATTTTGATAGCTGCTGCAGAAGCGTTGGGTCACAATACAAAGGACCTGATAATAAACTGAACTTCCCTTCAACGGTTACGGAAAAAATTTAGAGAAGAGAGACATGCGGAAATTCGGGAAAAATTCAACTTGAACGAGTGTCAAGAATTAGTACTATACTGGGATGGAAAATTGCACCCAGATCTCGCAGGAGTTGAGAAGGTTGATCAACTAGCAATTAAAGTAACTTTCCAAGGCAAGGAGCAACTGTTGGGAGTCCCTGAAATAACCACATCATCAGGAGAAGACCAAGCCATGGCTGTTTATCAAGCAGTAGAAAAGTGGGGAATGTTTGATAAAATTCAAGCACTATGCTGTGATATCACACGTAGCAACTTAGGAAGGATAAATGGTGCCTGTACTAATCTGGAAAACATGTTTAAACGCAAACTGCTGTATCTCCCTTGTCGTCACCATATCTTTGAGCTAATTTTGAAGGGATGTTTTGACTCTCTAATGTGTGCAACTTCTGGCCCAGAGATGACACTTTTCAAAAGGTTTAGAGAAACCTAGACAAAACTCGATAAAGCAATGTATAAAATTGGTGACAATGAAATATCCGATGATGTACGCTTAACCGTGCTCGACTTTCTTGAACAACACCTTTCTTCTCATAGACAACAGCGGGATGATTACTGAGAACTGTTAGAACTATGCATGATCTTTCTTGGCGGGATTCCTAAGAACGGGATATCATTTCGTAAGCCAGGAGCTGTTAGTCACGCTAGGTGGATGTCAAAATCTATTTATACGCTCAAGATTTACTTATTTCAGAATCAATTTGAGTTATCCAAAAAGGAGAAGAGCTCTTTACGAAGATTATGTATTTTTCTTGCTAGAATTTACGTTCAGGCTTGGTTTCTCTATCTGAAGGCAGTTAAAGCTCCGTATCATCATTTTCAATTCATTCAGAAGTTGATCAATTATCGGGAAATTGATAAAGAAATAAGTGAAATTGCTCTAAAAAAATTTTCAAATCATCTCTAGTATTTGGCTCCCGAACCTATGGCTCTATCCTTATTTGATGATACTGTTCCACTCACAGTGAAGAGAAATATGGTAGAAATTTTGTTGGAAGCAGATACAGATGAAGAACAGGAGCAAGAACAAAACCAACAAAAAAGATATATTTCACATCAAAATAATTTTTCTTCATTTGTAAACAACGAGTTTTTGTCATTTGTAACACCTGTAACAAAATATTTCTTCACCCGATTTTCTATTAATTCCGATTTTATCAGCAAAGATCCTGCAATATGGAAAGATGACCCTAGTTATATAAGAGGAAAAGAAAAAATTGAGAAATTAAGTGTTGTGAATGATGCTGCAGAAAGAGGTATCAAATTAATTCAGGAATATAATAATATTCTCACAAAAGATGAAAGTGAAAAACAATTCGTTTTGCATATCGTAGCTGAAGACCGCAAAAGATACCCTACTGCTACCAAATCCTCACTTAGGAAACAATAAGGTAAAATATTTATTTGTTTATACTATGTTTCGACTCTACAGAAACTGTTTGTCAAAAAATGTTTTTTTTTCTCTAATATTTTTTGTGTTATTATTAAAAACTGCAATCTTTTTAAAAAATTCACGAAATTTCAGATACTGACTAAACTTTAAGTCATTTGCGGCACTCCTAGAAATTGTTCAAATGAATTGAAATTTGGTACAGAGTGTTTTTTTGTTCATTGGAACAAGATAGGGGGGTGGGAGCAAGGAAATTTTAACTTTGGAAAAATGCCATACAGTTAAGGGCCACCCTAATGCACATTAGGGTGGAGCGAAAAACAAAAATTTTGGAATTTTATTCTGTAATACCTGGCAAAAGCTGTGCATGTGGAAGTATAATACACATGTAAAATATTATCAAGTTTGAACAACTCTTTTAGGGTCCTACCAGGACTTGAATTTCTCTAAAAATACGAAAAAACGTCAATTTTCTAAAAAAATTTGGAAAATACAAATAGTCACCATTTTTGTTCTAATACCATTAAAATGCTTCCTTTTAACACTCTTTTCATGCATCTTAAAAATAATTTACATTCTATGCAGTGTTAAGTTCGTGAATAACCGTTAAGTTCCGCAGTGAAATTAACCAAAAATTGACTTTTTTACCATTTTTTTTTCATATAGCAATAATTCATCTTTTGAAATCCAGATACTATTTTTTTGCAATGAATGGGCAAATGCAACTTTTAGTTGTAAATGTAATATATTTCGTTACATTAACAGCCCAGAACGCACCACCAGGAGGTAGCTGCATTTTGGGTGTCATTCTGCCTTTCCCATCCACTCAGCCACGTTATTTACACATTTTCAATACATTTATAATGGATGCAATAACTATCTGATGTTAAACGGTTTCTCCTTTTGAATCAAAGTTTGAAGTTAGACTCATGACTTAGATTTGGCATTGATGATTGCGATCATAAAGTTTTTCATTTAAATTAATATCTTGTCTATTCCTTCAATAGCAATCTACCGTCTCACTAACCAGTTTTAAATCCTTAAAAGAGTCGGAGTGTAGAAGAGGTATACTTATTGAATCACTGATAAAGTACAGTTTGTTTTTGAAAAGTTAACTTATTAACGCTACAAGAACTTGGTGGAAGATATCGAAGCTTTAAAAACGGATTTAAAAAAACGAGTAAAAGTACTTGATGGAAAATTGTCAATTTAATACAGAAAGAAAAAAGTGACCCTGATCTCACTATCAAAAATCGGAGACCTTTCAGACTTTAGCGTTCGTTTGTTCGAGCTAACAGAGTTATGAAGCTGTTAATTTTCAAGCTGAATTTCTAATGAGATGAAGATACTCGTCAGTTATATCTTTAAATAATATGCTTCAGTACGGTTCAAGAAATTAGAAATTTAAAAAAAAGAAAGAAAATTTCGGTGAAACACTGAATTGTTGGTATAATGAAAGTTACGCAATCTGTATTCCATTTGATCGATTCTTCTTTTCTTCGTGTATCCGGTGATTCGAAAAAATGCCAGCTTTGTTAATTTTGAGAACTTGTTATTGGCCATGGCAGTGGACGATAGTCAAACTGTAAAAGAGTTGGGTTACAAAAAGGCATAAAAGATCAGAAAACACTTTGATAACTAAATGAGAACCTTTATGACCAATATTAAGTTTTGAAAGTTGAGATATTTTTAATTGTCATCATTAATGGGAGGAAAGTAAACACGCGTTGACCAGGCCATTTATTCTTATTCCAAACTTTTATAGAATGTGTAATTTTTAATATGATTACAGCTCCATGTTTCACGGAAATTTTCTTTCATGTTTTAAATTTCCAATTTATTGAACTATACAGAACCATATTTTTAATGATATAACTGACGAGTATCTTTATCTTATTAGAAATTCAGCTTTAAAATCAACAGCTTCATGCTTCATAACTTTATTTAGCTCGAATTAATGAAAGCTAATGACTGAAAGGTCTCCGATTTTCGATAGTGAGATCAGGATCACTTTTTTCTTTCTGTATTGCATTGACAATGTCCATCAAGTACTTTTACTCGGTTTTTAAATCAGTTTTTAAAGCTTCGAAATCTTCCACCGAGCTCTTGCGATGTTAATAAGTAAACTTTTCAAAAACAAGTTGTACTTTATCAGTGATTTAATAAGTATACCTCTTCTACATTCCGACTATTTTAAGGGTTAAAACTACTTAGTAAGACGGTAGATTGCTATTAAAGGAAGAGACAAGATTTGAATTTAAATGAAAAACTTTATGGGAGGGGGAGGGGGTTGAGGCTCGCAACCATCAATGCCAAAACTGAGTCATGAGTCTAACTTCAAACTTTGATTCAAAAGGAGAAACCTGTTTAACATCAGATAGTAATTGCATCCATATTAATGTATTGCAAATATGTAAATAACGTGGCTGGGTGGATGGGAGAGGCAGAATGACACCCGAAATGCAGCTACTTCCTTGTGGTGCGTTATGGGCTCTTAATGTAACGAAATATAATTGCATTTACAAGTAAAAGCTGCATTTCGCCCATTTATTGCAAAAAAAATAGTATCTGGATTACAAAAGAAAAATTATTGCTACATGCAAAAAATGGTAAAAAAAGTCAATTTTTGGTTAATTTCACAGAACTTTGCGATTTATGTACGAACTTAATACTGCATAAAATTTAAATAATGTTTAAGATGCATGAAAAGAGTGTTAAAAGGAAGCATTTTAATTGTATTAGAACAAAAATGGTGATTATTTGTATTCTCCAAAAATTTTTAGAAAATTGACATTTTTCGTAGTTTTAGAGAAATTCAAGTCCTGGTAGGACCCTAAAGGAGTTGTTAAAACTTGATAATATTTTACATGTGTATTATACTTACATACGCACAGCTTTTGCCAGGTATTACAGAATAAAACTCCAAAATTTTTGTTTTTCGCTCCACCCTAATGCACATGCTTCTTGTGAACCTAAAGTTTTTGGATATCCTGTTGAATATTCTTTGCAAAGGCAGATTTTGATGTTGAAAATTTCGAAAATTTTTGAATTTCAACTCTAAATTTTATTAAAAATTTTCAATTAGTAAAAAAAAATTAAATGAGGTTCTTGATATTGGTTGAACTATTTTAGAAGTACAGAGAAAATTTCAAGTTAAAAATTTTGTACCGTTTTTGAAAAAAGTGTACCTAACTGTCTATCGGTAATATTGTTCTCGATAAAAACTACATATTAGTTCAGGCAATGTTTAAAAATATTTTTTTGTAAATAAAAGTTTTGAATAATACTATGATGTTCATTATAGTAGTTAAAAGGAATAGAAAAAAAATCACTTCAAAATAACTATTTTGTAAAAAGTTATACACGTTCGAAAAGTAACCAATTTTCCTGAATTTATCGAGTCGAGAACGTCTTGGTTCTCTAACGAATTGTTTGTTTGGGTGTCCCAGAGCTGTGGAAAAGCGGGGCGTCATTATTTCCGTAGAGGGTGAACTTCCAATAAGACAACATCACATTTTTTTTTTTATTTACGTACAGAATAACACATGAAACATGTAGGGAAATGTAGGACAAAGTGAAATAGCGGGCAAGTGAAATTGTAAAATATTTTCATAGTTTGCTGTACCACCAAGCTAGCAATATTGTAACTAAGTTCTTAGACATATGCTCAGTTTATGTCAAGAAATAATCGTTTCAAAGATCAAAGTAAAAAATTATACAAGTCATTTTCAAAATTTGATACCTTTATTGTAATATTCGTGATTTTTCAAAAATATTTCTGGTTATTATGAAATGATAATTTTTTTTTTAAAATAATCATTTGAACAAACTATTGAGATCGATTGATGTCCAATGCAATCCTTATTTAGTCTATATTTAACATGTTTTTATATTAAATAGTCAATATAATTAGTCAAGTGCACGCGGGGCAAAGTTAAATAACTAATTTCGTTTGCGTATGCATTGATTTACTGAATCAAGTACGCATTTCTTTATTAATTAATTTATATATGTTCTTCTAATTATAATTCACTTATTTATTCATTCATTCACTCATTTTGTTATTCATTCTTCATTTTATTTAGTCGTTTCTTTTTCTCACATAATAAGTAACTCATTCGTTTATTTATTTATTCGTTTATATTTTTGTTAATAACTATAACTCATCAAATAGCAAATGTTTCATTACAAAATATTGTATTTTTCACTTTGCCCCATGGTTTTTTGAGGTGAAAATTTCCCACTTTTTTTTTTTTTTTTTTTTTGAAGGCGAAAAAAAAAACTGCCAAAAATAAAAAATTATATTTAAGCTCAAGTTGTTTTACAAAATACATTATTCCTTCTATATGCCTCTGGTTTTTAGAACAAATTTCTAACTCGTTCATTTTGAAACAGGTGAGCATCTTTACTATTGCCCCACATTCCCCTACATCTTAAGAGAGAAGAAAGGAACACCCAGGGCAGTAGTGGAAATCGAACCCACAGTTTTTGTTATTCAGTTCAAGAGCTATTAACTAAACAAATTTTGACTAGTTACTTCCTTTTACATAGTAAAGGAAGTATTGTGATCGCGAAAAAAAAAATCACCCAAATTTGAGTCTAAATTTTGATTTTGCTCACCCCCGAATAAATGTTCAGTAGTTTTTTCGACCTGTCAGCACGTGCATATGTACCTACCAACATATAAGCAGCCAAAAAATTATTTTCAACTGCCCCCGAGTTAATTACGACGAGTTTTCTCGTGATGTCTGTATGAACGTATGTGCGGATGTATGTGCGTATGTATGTATATGTGTCGCATAACTCAAAAACTATATGCCGTAGAAGCTTCTAGCTTGGTATGTAGGCTCTGAGGATGGTCTAGTTGTGCACCTCCCCTTGTAGTTGCATTCGAATGTTCCCAAGGGCGTGTTTTACCCCTTTTTTGGGGTAAATCAGTGTTAATTTCAATGCAGACTCAAGCGATATGAATCGGCGCGACCACTTGGCGATATGTCGACAAGCTTTCGGTCGCCAAGTGTTTGACGCCAACTTGGCGATCTATCACCAAGTTGGAGACAAATTCAAAAAAATTATTTTTTGAATTTGGGTTCAACTTGGCGCTATTGGCGATATTTTGCGAAAAATTCACTGAACGATATTAAAATCAGCAATATTTAGAAAATTAACCATTGTAAAATATTTTTTGCATTGTTTCATGGCAGATCAGGGAAGTAAATATTTGAATTGTTACCTTGCTCACTCCAAGCACTTTTTTTTAACACTTAAGGCAACTACTAAGAAATTTACACGTAAAAGGAAGTAGTGTGGGGTCCATACCAGATTTTTTAAAAAATGGTTTTGTGCATATATTTGCAAATATAGGCGTGTAGGCAGCAGATATATCCTTTTATACCGTAAAATGGGGTGTATAGGAACAGCGGGGTCAATCGGAACAAAACTTCCCTACCGTACAAAGAAATTCTTCATAAATATACTGTTGGGTATTTGTTGCCATGGATTTTTTTTAGAAATGTAAGATCATAGGAAGTAGGAAAACATTACTTTTGTCAATCTGGCAACGCTACTAGCTTCTAACCAGGAAAGTACGAAAGTTTTTTTAATTAGTACCAATCGAAAGAGCATTGTAAAACATGTTTCTGGACGCACGCGTTTTTGCCCTCGCGCCCCCGTTATCGAAATATAAGGTCCTAAAGTCAGCTAATTTTTTTTTTGAAAAATCGCCAATTTTAGCGAGTTATAATGAAACTGGAAGCTGCGGTGCGATTACACTATTTGCGTTCAACGGGAAACTTGATTCCCATTTTTGGTCATCTGCAAAGCTTTTGAAAGACGGCTTTACAATAATTTACTTTACCTGTGCGAGTTAAAGCAAAAAGTTACTATCAAGCCTATGACATGGAAAGCAGAGAGCTTTTTAAAGAGGAAAAACAATTTTAAACAACACATCAAAATTAAATTTTATCGTACTATTTGCGATTGAAGCAGGTCCCTTGTTTAAGGGGAGTCCCCTTGTTAGGGGCCCTTGTCAACAGGAGGTGACAACTGAACCTCCTGTTTTTCTTTTAATTATTTTTTTAAAGTGTTCGTACAATTCTGTAGTATGGGGGGGGGGGGGTATATTTAGGGTTTTTAATTGTAAAAATTGCAAATATAAGTTTTTTCAAACCACTTTTCTTTTGGTGGGTCCCCTATAACTCAAAGTGAGTTCTCCTAAACATTTTTGTCAATTGCATCACTGGGTATGTAAGAATGGTCTTTCAAAAAAAAAATGCTCAAAATTTAATGAAAATGTGTTCAAATAAAAAAATCAAACAGGAATGAGGTGTTCCTAACTCTTTTTAAACATTTTATTTGTACTTTTGGACACGTTGTCCTGCATTTTTAACTTCAGGAATGAGGTGTTTTCTCGGAGATATTTCGAAAAAAAAAAATGTTCGCTCGAATCGAACTTGTTCCTTCAAAAGTTATAAGTGAGGACAGGGGAAAAAATCGGAAATTCGAAATTGAATGAAATATTATTCAAATCAAAAAGTCGAATATGGTAGTGTATTGTCTTCACTGGGATCTTTCGATTAAAAAAAAATCGAATCGGACTATGCACTCAAAAGTTATTGCGAGGGGGGGGGGCAGAAAAACTGACCAATAGACAGACTGACAGGTACACAGTTTCCGCAGCTCAAAACCCAACTTTCCTATTTTAAATTTCTCTGTGTATTTAATTATTTTTATTAAGTTGTGCTTTTTCGACTCAATTGTTTTGAGCGTTTTTTTTTTTTTTTCAGTGCATCAGGCCTTTCATGATTTTTTTTTCACCTATTTTCTACTTTTACAGAAAAGTAAGCTAAAACTTGTATTGATTTACAATTTTGTTAGTCTTTTCCTACCCGTTGAACATATAGCAGAACTAGTAAAAGTTATTCAAGTGTTTTTAAACAGTACGAAATTAACATGCAATATGTTTTACATTTACGTTACAGAGACTTTTCGCTATAGTGACCAATTTGTTTGAACGGCAGGGGTTTTTACAATGAATGCCGACTCTATTAGTATATTTTAAGAATGGAAATAATTATTTCCCTCTACCATTGATGTAATTTCCGACGTGGATATAATTTTGCAGCTATTGATATTTACTAATTCGTTTTCTTTTTAATTTTTTTTATTTTTTCTCGATTTCAATTTAAAAAAAAAAATAAATGTTTTCGCTAAGAGTTGGCAGATAGTGAAACTTCTTGTGTCGATTTTTTTTAAAAATAAGAACTGATATCATAATCCATGACAATTTAATTTCTACCCCAAAGATTATTCTTTCATTTTTTGTACATGAGCTCATATTAGCTGCTTTTCATACCCCGAATTATTCATTTAGAAACATGTGCAATATATTTTAACTTATAATAATTAACATATACAACTTAATTCAGTAACAAAACTTAAAATAACTAAAATTCTAAAATGTATTGTTATCAATCGTGAAAAGATAAAAACTTAACATCTATGTAAAGCTTTCGCTCCTCTGGATAAAGCTCTCTGCTTTCCACATCATAGTCTTGATCAGCATTCTTTATTTTAGCTCATACAAGTAAGGGGTTAACGTAAAACATCTTTTACTTTCTTTGAAAATGACCAAACATGGAAATGATGCGATGTCAAGCAAGCAGCGGAATGGAGAATCGGGAGGTAGCTTCAATTTCTTGCCAAGTCTTCAAATTTGGCTACTTTTCGACCGACCTTAAGACCCCTTATCTCGAAAACGAGGTGACGAGGGCACTTGATCTTTGGGTCAAAGACATGTCTCAGTATGCTCTTTCGAATGGTACCATTTTTAACTTTATTCATTATTACTTAAGTCGAGTACTTTCCTGGTAAGGAGGGCTGCAAGTGGAATGCTAGAAAACATCACATTTTCATAGACTGCAAAACTTCATATGCATGAACAAACCTTCTTATATTTAAAAACTAAGAGTGGTATGTTTCAATTATACATGTATCTGAACAACAGAATACCACATTAGAATTTACATTCTTTATAAATTGTATCATAAAAATGAAGAATTCTGAAAAATGCCATAGGAAAAAAAAATTGCGGGGTGAATCGGAACACTTAGTTCTGTTGTTCCAATTCAAACCTATTTGAAGGAAACTGTTTGAAAAATCAAGATTCTAACCCCAATTCTTCTAATCAAGACAAGAACAAGGATTTATTACTGTTTATCCCTTCTCGTGAGCAACTAGATCTTAGAATGACAAAAAGTTGCAGATTTCAAAATATTTTTTCTCCAGGAGACTTTTTTTTTACTTAAAATACGAGGGAGAAAGTAACATAAACTTTATGTAGTAAAAGTCCAGCACACAGACAGTGATGAATAAGCGAAAAAATCTTTCAGGACAATCCCCGAAACCCAGAGATTTTAAGAAACTAAAGAAAAGGCAGAGTTTATCCAGGAGATGTTATGAAAAAACTCAAGCCAAGTCACAATTGCTAGTTTTAAGAACAAGTACATATTCGTAGACGATATTTGTAGACTTCCATTAATGTTAAATCTTTGTATTTCAATTTAAAAGCATTTCTTAAAATTACTTTTCATTTTTCATAAGTTCAAAATTATTTTAAACTTTGACAAATAATAAACGTTTACTGGTATTGAAATTATACATTTATTTGACAGTAATTATCTGTTCTTATTCTCCCCCATCAATATTACTCATGTTTGTGAGACCAATTACAGGTTAAAGTAGAAAAAAATAAACATTTTAGCATGTGTTCCGATTGACCCCTATCAACGGGGTGATTCGGAACACCCATTACTTCCTATATATTTTAATAATAATTGTTCAAAATGATGTTCAATCAAAGCTGAAAAGTGTTCCGATTCACCCCATTTTACGGTACTATCTCTTAATTTGTTATAAGAAGCTATCTCGTGGATTTGTTTTACGAATGTATGTTTTAACCAGTGGCGAGCTGCTGGTGAAATTTGGATTTTCAATCACAAAATCCCGAATCCCGCGAGGTTCCGCATGATATTTAGCGGGATTTATAGCGTAATCCTGCCAAAATGTCAATGCAATCGTTTACCAATTTTTGAGATTCGTAATTTAAAAAAAGAAAAAAAAAAATAACACACACACACAAGCAACTTGACTCAATTTCTTGTCCTCGTATTTTTGAAACAAAGTCAAGAAAAAGTTTGTTTATCATATGATCAACATGAAAAAGAAAAGGTGAACATTGAAATTTTACTATTTCAGAACGAGATTGAAATAGCGAGAATAATGCTGAGAATGAACTAACATTCCCATGCAAGGTGTCAGTTTTTATATGTTTGGCTATTCAGAAAATGCTGTAAAATTGTTAATGTTTTAGAAAAGCATCACTAAAACATGAGACCCAGTAAATTGCGCTTCAGAAAAAGATGAGCAAGAACACAGTATTATGAATTCTAAAACACGCTTAAAGAATCTGAATGCAATGTTGTTACACTTCTGTAAGCTTAAGTAATGCCCTTAAAAATATTTTTAACGTACCAAAAATACATTACTATCTTTATCCAAATAAAAAAACATAGACACCCTAACATTATTTAAGCTGTCCAGTTTGTGCAAATAGCTAGGCGAGGGTATGCTTTGTCAGAGTAATGCCAATCATGTAAAGTAGGATGTTTCCTTATTTATGTTCGATGAATTGGGTTCATAGTATGCAGTACTTTACTACTCTGGAAGATGCGACAAAAACCTGCCGTGTTTTGTTATCAGGTTTTTATAACAATAAAATGATTTTATGACGACTCCTATCTGCTTTATATATATTTGTAAATTTTATTTCCAATTTTTCAGTAAACATCTAATTTTTTTTCCGAGATACGTTGAATCCATTTTTTCGAATATAGAATAAAAGAATATAATGCTCAATGTTAAAAAAATAAAAGTATTAAACCAAAACAGAATAATTCATGTCATTTTAACACCACATATTGGAGTGATGCAGTATAATGTTGACGAAAATGTTTTCTTACGTATTAGAACAATTTTTCGTGGAAATTGCTGGTCCATTCAATGGGTTCGATAGTTCATGTGTAACAAATAAGAAACAGTAACCCCCCTCCCTTCCTCCCCTAAAATGTACAATAGAAAAAAATGAACAGTAACCTACTTATATGCATTATTCGCTGACAAAATAAGTTTTCAAGTATGTATCATTTATTATATTTGTCTTGGATTAAAAAAAACACTAGTTGAGCAGATTAATCTAAGTGCTCCAGATGACAGCTGAAATTAAATATTGAGTTTGATCAAATTTTAAAGTAGTAAGTCAAGATTTCATGCTGCAAATATCACAAATCATATTTTCCCTTCTAT